>JAJIBD010011285.1:0-37882 GCA_021461705.1 Cryptotis parvus
TATTTCTCTTATTTATCTCTCTCCATCCCTCTCCTCTCTCCTCTCCCTCTCTCTCTCCCCGTCTCCCCTTTCTCCCTCTCCCTCTCTCTCCCCCCTCACCCCCTGTCTCCCCTCTCTCCCCTTCCCTCCTCTCCTCTATCCTTCATTTCTCCTCTCTTCCCTCTCTCTCCTCTCCCCTCTCTCCCCTCTTCCCTCTCTCTCTCCTTCCTTTCTCTCCCTCTCTCACTCTCCCTCTCTTGCTCTCCTCTCTCTCCCCCCCTCTTCACTCTCCCTCTCTCTCCCCCTCTTCCCTCTCCTCTTTCTCTTCACTCTCTCCCTCCCTCTCTCATTGTGTCTTGCCCTACAGACATTTAGGGATTACCATGTAAATCCCTTTTCCATTATACTTTCAACTGTTTAATCTGGTTTTTGTTGTGCGAGGGCCATGCCTGGTGGTGCTCAGGGCTGACTCCTGGCTCAGTGCTTAGGGATCACTCCTGGTATTGCTGGTGAGACCATCTGGGAAGCTGGGGGTGCCATATCCACTGCATGCTCTACCACTCTGGCACTCCCTAAAGTATTTACATCATGTTGTCCCGTCACACCTGCACTCTGTTTGGCTCCCCAGGCAGTGCTGGGGAGCTCAGCCATTGTTCCTGGTGACGGTCAGATGGGTCAGTGCTGGGGGCTCCAGGGAAACCTTCCACAGTGCTCCAGGAATCAGACTCAGGCCCTCACACCTGTGCGGCGTGCATGCCAGCCCTCTGGGCTTTGGCCCAACCCCTGACCTGGCATTTGCTTTTGTTTTATTTTGGAGAGTGGGGGTGTGGGCCCAGTGGGGCTCGGGTGCTACTCCTGGGCTGTGCAGTGCCTGTGTTCTACAGTGACCCGTGTTACCTACTGGGTGCCTCTGCATTATTTTGAAAGGAAGTTTCCTGTCACCTTATTCAGCCAGGACTCTACCTTCCTTTTCCTACAGGAAATGAAGTGTCGGATGAGGCGTGCTTGAAGAAAGTGGGCCTCAGTGGTGTTCCCGCTGACGCCTGTTCCACGGCCCAGAAGGCCGTTTGTTACATCTGCAAATCCAATGGCGGCCGTGGCGCCCTCCGAGAGTTTGCAGAGCACATTTTCTTGCTCATGGAAAAAGTCAATAATTCATGCCAAAAATAAAAATCGGTGTCGTGTTGGTAAAGAAAGCCCACAGGTTTCTTCGGCTGCTTTATTTTTAAATTTTGATTAAGTTCAGTCCCACTTGGTATAGCTCCATACCTTTTAAAGCAGTCTTCAGTTGTCATTGAAACCAATTACGTGATCGTGTCCTGCTGTCTCACTCTGTAAGATAATTAAGATTAATGATAGTCTTTCCAGGTTTTTAGTAAATCCAAGGAAGAACATCACCAAAATTACCTTGGTACTGTATCCTGTGAATCTGTGTGTGTGTATGTGTGTATGTGCAATCGATGATGCTCAGACTTTATTTGGGAACTGTGTCTGGAAGACACGCCCTTCTGTTAATAAAATTACATTTCACAGACTTGAAGACTGCCTTACTGTCCTGTGAGAGAGACTTATCAGACCTTCCCTGCGTTCCTTTAGACATTAACTCTGCAATCAGTGTAAAAAGGCGAGTCCGGTCGCCCCTCCCCAGGTGTGCGGCCACTGCGTGGACTTCTTAAGCGTGAGCACACACAGTCCCCTCCACAAGTCCAGCTCTCCGGAGACGTTGGCGAGTTGGGACGGCAGCGTGTGTTCGTGGGGATAAACTGCTGGCGGTCACCTCAGAGACTGGGAACTGTGCGTCCCAACACTGCTGCCGTTACGGCCGCCGGGAGCTGTTCTCCCTCATCACATTCTCAGTAGAAGTCCGATTCATACACGTGGATACGTGCCATTTTCCATGGAGCATTTACATCAGTGTCCACTACAAAAGTAAATTCATGGAAAGCTGAAGAAAGCAAGCAGTGAAGGTCACACCGCAGGGGAAGCCGCTCTCACCTCAGTGGACCCGGCGTGCCAGGGGAGGCGCTCTCTGACCTCAGTGGGCCCAGTGTGCCAGGGAAGCCGCTCTCACCTCAGTGGGCCCGGCCTGCCAGGGGAGGCGCTCTCTGACCTCAGTGTGGCCCGGCCTGCCAGGGGAGGCGCTCTCTCACCTCAGTGGGCCCAGCGTGCCAGGGAAGCCGCTCTCACCTCAGTGGGCCCTTTGGTTCCCCCACACAGGCAGGGTATAGGTGGGAAGAAAATTTTAATTTTCTTTTTTGGTCTTTTTTTTTACTTCTTCATTACTGGGTCTGTTTCTCATACCTCCTAAAAGTTCACAGCCCCCTAAGTTCTGTCCCCAGCTCCTGCTGGCCCCCTGTGTACTGCGCTCTCTGTTTAAGACGACCCAGAAATCGAATCCTCGCTGCGTGCTTGGGCCCACCTCACAGTCTCCTGTCGCACAGCAGACCGCTCCGTCTCATCGATGTCGTCTCTATCAGGACTCCTGGCCTTGACCTCTATATTACTGGCCCGTGTCCTTTCAGCTAGTCCCAGGAATAAGTAGATTTAGTTGGCTACGTTCACTATTATTCTTTTCATGATCTTTCAGTGACCTCATGCTGCCCACCCCTGGGCCAAACTAGTGTGGCCGCAACTCCAGCCCAGCCTTAGTTCTCACTCATCCTTACAGGTCCTTCCAACACACTCACGCTCCTTTTTCTCTCCAGCAATGCCTCTCAGCTTTAGAACTGCCTTTTGTCTCCATGGAATCGCTTACCTCTCAGGAAACTTGCCAAGGCAAGCCCTGTGATGAAGAGTGAATAGACTGATGTCCGATTCAGCACTGAAGTCCTCACTGTGGCAGATTTCTGTGTCCTCCATTTTTATACTGACATAGATCTTAGAAGTTGCGAACCTTCTTCCTCAAACAACAGGAAAACGGGACAGACTGAAAAACCAACAGACCTGTCAGGGAACTGAAATCATGGGAAAAACCATCAGAGCCAGAGCAAACACCAGTCAAAATGGCTTTCCTGAAGCAGAAACTATAAACTGCACAACGGACTGCTGGCTCGGGCTGAGAGGCAGCTAGGGGGCCACGGCGGCGCCAAGCTGGATTGAGGAACACTCCCTCCACGCCGCCCCAGGCTTGCCGCCAGGTTCTCACAGGGCCCACGGCCCTGCCTTCACCATTTTCCTTGCTGACCCCCTCTCCTGTGGACCATGGCGTTTCTTAGGGTTGGTGAACAGCCTGGAGTGGTGCAGAGAGAGGGGAGGAGGAGGAAGAAGGGAAGGAGAGAGCAGAATGAGAATACTTGAGGATATTTCCCCTTGCAGTTATGCTGTTACTTCATGCAAATTAGCCTCTGTGGTCTGGGTTCCTTATTCTGAGGAAGCCCCTCACTCTACTGAAATGAAAACCACCTCTCACAGCTTGGCGAAGAGAAAATCAAGAATACAACCCGTCTATTTAGAAGAGCACCTGGTTCATGACCAGCCTCAAGATGCTGCTGGGGGTGGCCGTGATGATGACCCGCGTTCGCACGTAAGATACCGGGTACACTGCCATTAGCCTGCAGCTGAACGACTTTCTCGACTCACTTAACCTCTTCAGGCATGTCTGCCCGTGAGGGGGACTCGGCAGAGACCACCCACGCCTCCCTTATTCCACAGCTGCAAATGTAGATATTTAAGATGAAGATACAGACGAAGCCGTCAGAGCTTTGGGATGGGCCTGGCGGTGCCTGACCCATCAATTCCTTCCCCAAGTCTAAATGTGCTTGTTGGGAACGTCCCTCGATGGCCTGATGTTCTGGGCAGCCTGAGTCCATGGGGATTTAATTCTTGGGATGCTGAGGAAAATACTTCATTGTCAAAAGAAAAAACTTGGTGGTTCCTGTGTTGGGCGTTAGGTGGCACCACAGATCTAGATTTTAAAAAAGATGGCATCGGATCAGCTGAGGGGAGTCTAGTGAGATCTAATGACGTGCTCCTGGTCCAGCCTCCGTTCTTGGCACCAGCGTCCGTCAGACAAGCACTCAGCTCTGTCAGGAGTTACCTCATGCAGAATGGTCTGTCTTGATGGCCCTTAAGCCTCACAGTCTCCATAAAGCACTTCTTGGGAGGCAGAGTGTTGGTACAGGGGTTAGGGCGTTTGCCTTGCCCATGGCAGACCTGGGTTCCAGCCCTGGCACCATCCCCAAGCCCATCTGGAATGATCCCTGAGCTCAGGGAGTAATCCCTGAGCACCTCTGGGTGTGGCCCCAGAACCAGCCAAAGCAACAACAAATACTGGGGGGTACTCCCAAGCAGTGCTCAAGAGGCCTGGGGGCCCCTTGGTCAATGTAGGCAGGGGCAAGGATGTCTTGCTGCTCAGACCCACGAGGTGCTTTGATCATTGGCAAAGAAACTGAGCCTCAGGGCCGTAAACACCTGAAGTCAGACACAAGATGGCAGAACCTGAATTCAAGGCGGGCGTTTCCCAGACCGGGGCTCCTGACCCCAGTGGCACCCTCTGGGCCTTCTCTGGGCCCATTCCGACCCACATACACAGGCTGCAGCCTCTGCTGCCGTCATTTCGACAGATATTGCAGGGGCAACGCCTTTCTGCCAGCTCCTCCACAAGTTCCGGGTCAGCCCCGGAGCCACTGAGGGGTCCAGAATGTGGGAACTGAGCTAAGTCGCCCCCCATGGATGCCTGCCTGGGTCTGTGTCACAGAGACGGGGCGGGGCGGGGACAGGACCCAGCTCTCACGTCCTGCCTTGCCCTGCGCCCCAGGGTCCTGTCTCCCCCTGACCCAGCTCTCACGTCCTGCCTTGCCCTGCGCCCCTGGGTCCTGTCTCCCCTGCAGGGCCTTTCTGCGTCTTCTCCTCCTTCAGAAATAAATGCTGGCCTAGTTCCTCTCGAATTTCCTTTCTCTCTTTCAGAATGGGGTGAGAAAGAGCTTTATCAGCCCTTAACCCCCTAACTCCTTTTTCACTCCAGCAGAGCCCCGGCCCAGCCAGCCTGGTGCTTCCCACTGCATAAGTTGGGTCTGATGCACCAAACATCTGCATCTTCACCACCAAAGGACTTAGGCCTCCCGCCTTATCCTTCCCTGCCTCTCACCAGTGAGGTCAGTTGAGCTGGTCATACTCACTGGACACAAGGGCCTGCTGTCTCTTCTGGCCTGAGGCTTAATCCGTTCCAAGAGGCCCAGGAATTCTTCACTGTGGCAGAAGCCTTGTTCTAACCGCCCTTGCCAAAAGAAGCTGAACCCAGCAGGACACAGGACCTCCGCAAAAGCGGAATAATGTGTGTTGAGCTGGGCGCCTTCCTTAGCGTTCTTTAAATAGAAACTGGAGACATTGGTGCTGGGAAATGTGCACTGGTGGAGGGACGGGTGTTGGAACACTCTGACTGATACCCAATCATGAACAGCTTTGTAAAGGTCCTCATGGTGATTCAATTAAAAAAAATTATAGATAAATAAATAAATAAACAATACATTTTTCAGGTCAGCTGTCCATTAAGGTGCTGGTCACACTACTTTAAATTCCCTTGGAGGGCTGGAGTGATAGCACAGCGGATAGGGCATTTGTCTTGCATACAGCCTACCTGGGTTCAATCCACGGCATCCCATATGGACCCCCAAGCACCACCAGGAATAATTCCTGAGTGCAGAGTCAGGATTAACCCCTGAGCATCGCTGGGTGTGACCCAAAAAACAACAACAAAAACAATAATAAATTCCCTGGAGTCAAGTACTCAGGAGTCAGGCCCTTCTGAGGAAGCCTGGCTGGGGAGCTGCTGTCTCTCCCTATCCAGCTCTGCTCCTCCCTGGCCCTGGCCCTCAGGTTTGTGCAGCTCTGAGGCATTGAAAGGATGAAGGCAGAAGAGAAATGATCCAGTACAAAAGACCCTGTTTTCTCAGCTTCCGTGGAACAAGTCTGATACAGCAAATTAATATCAACCACTGAGGGGAAAACAGCAAATCTGGAACAAAACCCTAGGGGCCGGAGCGATAGTCCAGCGGGTAGGGCATTTGCCTTGCAGCCGGCTGGCCCCCTGCCGGCTCGGGTTCAATCCCGGCATCCCATACGGTCCCCGAGCACCGCCAGGAGTGATTCCTGAGTGCAGAGCCAGGAGAAACCCCTGAGCATTGCCGGGTGTGACCCAAAAAAGCAAAAAAAAAAAACAAACCAACAAAAAAAACCCCTATTGTATACCTGTATGTGACTGTATCACTGACACTCAGACCTATGAGTTTTCCTGTCCTTCCCTGCATGAAAACAGTCGGGAACAGTGAAGGACAGGGGTTCCCAGAGACGACCCAGGCGCAGGGCACATGCCTTGCAGACCCTCGTTTGTCTGGGGCCACCACCAATTGTCAACAAGTGGGACCAGGAGCCATGTGTGGGCGCAGGGCTGGGGTAAGCCCCCAAACCACAAACAGTGCTGAGTCGGTGCCCGACCCTCACAGCTGTGAGCCACCGGCCTCAAAGATCTGCAGCAAAGCATGCATTGACAGCAACATGCTACTGTTCATCTCCAGCCACGTGGAGGACCATCACCGGCCAGACTGGCTCCCCGGGAGCCGGGAGCAGAGGCTTTGGGGCGATCCCAGCTGGCACCGCCTTGGGGATTGTCTGCCAGAGGCAGGGAAGAGGCACTTAGGCCCCGCCCGCTCCTCTGCCGCCTCCTGAGCAGGGAAGGCAGCAGAAAGCTTCTGACCCTCCCTCTTCCACTGCAGGGCATCCAAGGGTCACCAGCTGGCAGCAGGCAGCAGAGCCGCTTCCTGTCCCTCGCTCACAAAGTCCAAACAGCGATCCCCGCTGTGCCACGTAGCACCTGGCAGGAACCCTGCGTCCAAGGCGCCCTCAGCCCGCCAACCCCCGGCCAGGGCAGACCGGCCACTTCCTCCCCAGGGGAGATCACCTTAATTCCAGAAAGAGAAGCAGTAGGTGCCATCTTATGTTTTTTTTTTTTTTTTTGCTTTTTTGGGTCACACCCGGCGATGCTCAGGGGTTACTCCTGGCTCTGCACTCAGGAATTACTCCTGGCAGTGCTCGGGGACCATATGGGATGCCGGGATTCGAACCCAGGCCGGCCTGGGCGGCGCGCAAGGCAAACGCCCTATCCGCTGGGCTATCGCTCCGCCATCTTAGTCTGTACCTGTGCACTTAGGAGTAAAACCCACACATCCCTTTTGAGATCAGAAGTAAATAAAAAAATCTGGCCAACGGTACTTAAAACCTTCCTGATGCCTCTGACGCTGAATTTCCATGACCTGGTTTTAACTTATTTTACAAATGCGCAAGCCACTCAAAGGCTAGTAACAATAACAACAACAACAACAACAACAACAGTAATAATAAAGTATACAATCCGAAGAAAAGGCTAAAAGCGTAACACACGGTGTGTATGAACCCTGGCCAAGGTGTCCACCAGGAGCTGCTGTCATTTATAATTGATTTCTGCTCGCCTAGTGTTAGGAGGGAGATTGCTAAAGCTTTGTATGCTACATGCAGAGTGGATTCAGAGACTAAACAGCGTTTGCTGACAGGTTTGACGGGGAAAGTGGAGGCCAACAAAGAAACAGGACTGAGCTCCCGCCTCCAGGTGGCCAGACAGGAATGGCTCAGAGCCGTCACATCCTGCTCTCCTGTTCCTGTCAGGGCCAGCGCTTCCGGCGGCTCCTTGTAGGGACAGAAGTACACTGCAGAGGCCTGTCTTCCATGGAATAGCAGCAGGGAATGTTTGGACACATATAAAAACAACAGCAACAAAAAGGAAGACTGGAGCCGACTGGAGTGAAGGAATAACGGTCAGTTGGGTGCAGTGTTGAAGCTGCTTTGGTGCGAGATATAGAATTAAAGTGGTTTGTGAGTGCAAAGGAAGAAGGGGAAAGAAGCAAAACCTGGTCCTTGACAGGTCTCCAGTTAGTTATAGTCCCCTAACTATAGATGGGCTTGGAGTTGGGACGCTGTAAACCTGGATCTCTGGTGTTCAGGACTATAATCCTTGTGCCAAGGGACTGTTATGAGCGATTCTAGCTCTAACATGAGCATGAAAACATAACCCATCTCTCATCTGACCTCATGTATTTGGGGAGGAATATGGCTGAGTAAACCACTTTGCTGCTAAGTCCAAAGGGAAACATCTGAAATGCGTGACGTCGTCAGGAACACATTTTACTCAGAACTAATGTGTATCTATAGATTTGTGGAGACCTCATACTGAATAGTGCCAACAATATAAAAAATGCCAACAGACTGTGATTGAAAATAAGTATCACAGTACACCAACGTGCAGATTCAAAGTGTTGGGCTGAGTGAACTTACTCCACACATCACTTCTGGCTCACGCACAATCCAAAGTCTTGGTTGTCCATTAAGCCTTGAGTTGGATCTTAGAATATAGGTGCCAACAACTGTGTCTTCGCCGTTCTAACTTATTTCCCTTGAGACAATAATCCTAAAACACACACACACACACACACACACACACACACACACACACACTGAAATTGTACGATGGCGTCCTCCAGGCTAGAGCTGCGGAATAATATTTGTTACAGAGAGAATGAATGGGATTAGCTACATGCTCTGGGAGACTCACATTCAAATTACCATGAAAAAACCACAAACACATTCAAAAAGGAAGCATGCGCTTCTCATCTGGCAAATGAGAAATGTTGTGATCTGATTATATTGGGACAAAGCACTGCCACTGGCATCTCTGGGGAGAGATTATCCTTTCGATCCCCATTCTCACCAATAGAAGGGAATGTGATCATTTGATTCCATCTATTTGGCGTTTCTGTGTCAGTAAGCCCCTTTGTCACTGTCCGGACAGTAGAGAATATTCCTATACAGGCACTAGCAAATACAGCACTAAAACTGTGGTTGAGTCCAGAGAGGTAGGGCAGGTCCTCTCTGGACTGTTAGTCTCACACACAATGACACAGATTCAATCCCGTGACACCACCAGGAGTAATCCCTGAGCACTGGTGAGTATGACACAAACTCCAAAACTCACAGCAGAATGAAAACAAAATGCTTGCCAAGGGGTCATAATGGCACAAACAGGCAAGAAATAGATTCTCTTCAGATGTCAGCTTCAGACAGTTCCTCGCCTCTTCCTGTTTGTTTGTTATGTGCATGTTGAGAGCAGAGATATACCTCAATTGTTCAAAAGCGTATCTTGCTTCTGTTAATCATTCTCTGCTGTCATCAAATGTGTTATGAATCATCTCTCAAATGTGACCTTTAGATATGTTTTTAAAGTATCTGTTTTTGAGAAAAATAGTGCTTTCCCCTCTTTCTGTATTCACCCGGGCACGTGTCCCAAAAAACCAGAAGTGCTTTCATCTTCCATGTCTATCAAGAGTAATCCTCAGTGTGTCTTACGAGTTTACTGTGTTTCATTTTCTCTGTGAATAGTTCATCAAACACTCTCCTCTGCTTTGGAGTAAAATAGCTTTTTCCAATCACCCGCTGCTCCTGACAACACTAAAAATAATAGATCAGACAAGGGGCTTGGTAAATTAACAGAAGCCTGTTGGACTGGTAATGAACGTGTCTCTGGGAGGGGCAGAGGATTTCCTTCTTTTTTCTTATGTGCTATTTCTAATCCCTTCAGCCATGATCACATATTAATGTGTACAGATTAAAAAGTTATTCTTGAAAACCAAGGAGGAGGGACAAGGTTTTACTTGAGCAGACCAGAGTGGGGAACTGGTCTCCATTCAAGGTATTTATTTCTCTAACATGGGGAACTAAGTTGAAACCAAACATCAGTTACTGGAAGGATGTTCCCCCTTCCACGAGAGGTCTGGAGATTGAGCTAGAACCCCACTGAACTAGAGTCCCTTGCTCTCTCCTGCTGGCCCAAGTCACCTGATAGCTATGCCAGGGATTCACCCCAGCACTGCCCTGCTCCCCTCTGTGTATATTCTGCCAATGGCGACCCTGGATCATTCCAAGTCTGCAGTGTTTTGTCCCTCTGGGCCCCAAGCTCCGTTCCTGGGGCCGTTGAGGCTGCGGCTTCCCCTCTACTTTTACAGGCTGCTTGTGGTCTCCCTGTGGGGGGCTTTGTTTTGGTGACAGATTCCCTTATACACCAGAAGTGTCATCCTTAGTACCTCACCCAGCATTCCTCCTGGAGGGGAGCTGTGGCTTAAGTGCCAATGTCACCTACAGGGAAGACTATGCTATAGGGACTGGAGAGCTATTCGAGGGATTACGGTGCTTGCCTTGCCTACAGCTGACTCCAGTCCAATTCCCAGCCCCCAGAGCCTCACCAGCAGTAAGCCCGGAGCACTGCCAGATGTGTGGCCCCATTCCCCCAAACTCCTCATCCATCCACCCAGCCTCATTGCAGACTACAAACTTGTTCGTGTATCTTTTGGACTGCTGCCCCCAAAGGGTGTTTAAGGACTATAGAGAGCTGTTGGAGCAGCTATGCACTGCTCAGAGCCCACCCAAGTACTAGTCACACACTCTCTTTGGTCCCCCAAATCCCTCCAGGGATGATCCTTGAGCAGAAAGCCAGGAGTAAATCTTCAACACTGCCTGGTGTGACCCCAAAACAAAAACAAGCCAAAAACAATCAGAAAAGTGGAACTGTTTGGGAGAGGTGCAGAAAAGAAAGATAAAGAAAAAAAGTAGCAGAGAGGAGATGCTAGGGTCAGGAGCAAAACGACACAACATCTAGACATATCTCGGACTGGGACACCGGTAAGTTTCATGAGCTCACTGAAAAGACAAAGTTGCTCTTACTTCTATCTCATTAGCTCTACTTGTCAGGATTCTCCAGTTCTTCCTGTGTCTCCTTCCAGTTTCTGGGAACAATTTGCCTGAATTAATGCTATTTTCTTCTCTTTGGCCTGATTTCTATTTGCTATCAGTTCGTGATTTATTTTTTTTCATCCCTATCTTTGAAAGTAAAACATCCTGAGGTGAGGCCAGAACTGTTAAATAGCTTGCTTGCTTGTGAGCCCTGAGTTTTTGCATTGCTGATGATGGATTGTTTTCTCCTTCCTATAAGCTTTTTGCATATGTTTAGGATAAGAGCTTTTGTTTTTGTATAAATACAAAAGGAGAGTGGGGGGCAGTGTATTTGTGAGTTAGTTTGACTCTGAATTGATTGCTCTGAACATCCCACCATATTTTCTAACTGGCATCTCTTGTCCTTGGACTGATTTTAACATCATCTACATGAGTTCCTGTGAGGGACTGGATGGTACCAGGCAGAGAGTCACCCTGGCTATGAAATGGGACTACTCTTAGAATATACTCTGCTCTGACCAAAGTTTAAAGCAAATCTCAGAACAGATTTGTTCTGACTTAAAGAATGTCCTTGCAGCATGAATGACTTTAAAGCAGAGCAGAGCACTTAAGACTATCATTGTTGGAGACAGGACCCTGACCTGGAGGAATACTCAGTCTGGCAATGGAAGCATAGTTTGGATCATATGATGTGATCTTCCCATGAAAGTTCACCCTATATATTTAACCTCAAGTGTGGTTACTATGCCTATCTTGCTGTGTTTATATAAGAAAACTATATATAATATTCCCTGTCATCCCATATGGTACCCATATGGCCGCCTTATGCGGCCGGCCCATGCCGGCCCAGGTTCCATCCCCGGCATCCCATATGGTCCCCGAGCACCGCCAGGCGTGGTTCCTGAGTGAAGAGCCAGGAGAAACCCCTGAACATTGCCGGGTGTGACTCAAAAAGAAAAAAAAGAGTATGCCACCCACACGGCAGAGCCTGGCAAGCTACCCGTGTTGTATTTGGTATGCCAAATACCAGTAACGATTATAGACCTCATTCCCATGACCTGATGGAATGGTTTGAGGCTCTTTATGTTCCTGGAGCAAGCAGGTTCCCTTGGGCTGTACTTGCATGAGACAGGACATATGGAGATGTGACTGGTGCCGCGCCGAGCAAATCGATGATGAACGGGAAGACAGTGATACAAGTGACAAGTGATATATAATATTATTGAAATGATTGTTTACCAGAAAGGGAGGAGAAGAGCAGTGCTCTGCACTTACATCTCTTAAGCTTGGGCCACAGGGACGTGGTGCCCCTGGAGATTAGCACCGGTAAGAAGGGCCAGGATCTTGCTCCATTTTGTTAACAGTGTGCACTTGGGATTGTTCTGCTTGGTGTATCTGGCGCAGCGTCTTTGGGCCTCCTGGGCCAAGTGCACCAGTCCTTGGACTGAGGGAGCGCTGCTGCTTCTTCCACTAGCCATCCCAGTTTCTGCTTCCTTTCCTTCTGATACCCTTATGACATTGGAATTGTTCCTCTTGATGCTGTCAAATCTAATGTTTTTTCAAATGCCCTACCCGCTGGGCTATCGCCTCCCCAAAATTCTTTCCCTTTTGAGTGTTACTTATATTATTACTTATTATGAAAGAAAAACAATCTGCTGCTCTTCCACCCAGCAGAAGAGCTGATCACAGCCCGGCTTGCACGGCTGCTTCTGGTCACGCGGTTCATCAACAAATGCTGGAGATCAGAGGTGACTGCAAGAGTATGCCACCCGCACGGCAGAGCCTGGCAAGCCTCCCGTGTCATATTTGATATGCCAAATACCAGTAACAATTATAGTCCTCATTCCATGATCTGATGGAATGGCTTGAGGCTCTTTATGTTCCTGGAGCGAGCAGATGCCCTTGGGCTCTACTTGCATGAGACAGGACATATGGAGATGTTACTGGTGCCCGCTTGAGCAAATCGATGATGAACGGGAAGACAGTGACACAGTGAAGAAGGGCCAGCCGGTTTTGACCTTTGGTTACACCCCCGTCCCGGTCTTTGCATAGGATTTAACCTCTTGCAGTTTGGGGGATCTCACACACCTGTGTATGGGTGGTACATGGTTGGTGTGAGTCTGTCAGCCCGTGAGGTGGTGGTCTCAGAGGGTGCAAAGCAGTTGGTGTGGAGTGAAGTTGGAAGAAGTAAAGATTTAGATTCTCTAAACTAGGCTTGTGGCTCTCTGCTCATCAGCCTGAGGGGACAGTCGTCAGCTCAGAGTGTGACCAAGGAACCTGACAGATCCTGATACTGTTGGGGACCCCAGACAGCCCCAACACAGAACCACAGTACAACATATAGGATGTTTGCCCTACATGTGTCCAACCTGGGTTCAATCACCAGCACCCCATATGGTCCCCTGAGCACCGCCAGGAGTGATCTCTGCATGCAGAGTCAGGAGTAAGCCCTGAGCACCACCGAGTGTGATTCCTAAATATAAAATGAAAAAATCCCTTAAAAGGTGTCTGGGACATGGTTTTACCAGTAGAGTACATCTTGCCTATGGAAGATCCCCAGCACCATGAAATAAAGTTAAAGTTAAATTCAAGCACAGTCACTACTTATGCTGGTTGCAGAAAATGTATATAAGTCAAAGAAAATAAAGATACATTAACAGAGCCATAGAGATAGTACTGCAGGTAAAGTATTTGTCTTGCATGCAGTTGACCTGAGCTCTATCCCTACCACCCAATATGGCCTCCTGAGCACTGCCAGGAGTGATCTCTGAGTACAGGATAAGAGCCAAGGATAAGCCTGTGCACCACCAAGTGTGGGTTCAAAATAAATAAGATAAATAAATAAGCACACATGGCTAACTAACTGGTTGCCACAAATTCCTCCAGATGTTTCTTTGGAGATATAGATTGGTGCAAATTGGTACATCATATATGTACACAAATAAATTACATTTAAAAGTCATAAATTATAATTGTTATGTGACGGGATCATCTTCCCACTTTAGTATTTATATACCTACAATAAAAGTAATACTAGAGTAGAGTAAGACTTTCTGTGTTCAAATCCTGACTCTTACAGCTACTAGCTGGGTGTTCACTGGCTCAGTAAAGGTGCGAGTAACCTGAGCCTCCTCCTGTAAAGTGTTTCCACGCTTCAATAAGATGGACAGAGTGACCTCCTGATGAAAAACAAGCCTCTGACAAAGGCAGCGATTTATCTTCTCTAGTTTTTCTAACTCCAGGAAAGGACAGATGTGTCCCAGCCTACTGAACAGCTTGTGACCAGTGGCCGTTTAAGTCAACTTTAGGTTTTCGTCTTATAAGCGTTATTACAACAGGCAAAATATTGTCTACACATCTTTCCACACACCAGCTACTTTCGCCCTGAGGTTTAATATCTGCGTTTCCTTGGACTTTCACATTTTACGAAGGCTCCTTCTCATCCTGACTTGTCGCCTTATCTCCAGGGCCACTGGGACCGTTTCCTGGAATAGCAGCTCTATTTCTGACCTGCAGGACGACTGCAGCACACAGCCTTGGCTAGAAAGTGAGGAATTTCTCTGTGTGTCAAGGAGTATTAATCACCAAAGTCACTCACTTTTTCTTCTTTTTGGGTCACACCCAGCAATGCTCAGGGGTTACTCCTGGCTCTGCACTCAGGAATTACTCCTGGTTGTGCTCAGGGGACCATATGGGATGCCGGGGATTGAACCCGGATCAGCTGAGTGCAAGGCAAACACCCTGTTCACTGTGCTATTGCTCCAGCCCCGTCACTCACTTCTTTGACACCATCCTTTTCAAAGGACAGACCCCAACTCTGTCAACCAGGTCAAGGAAGGAGGTTTACGATACCTGTGCAACTGCTGCTTTGCAACATTCCTCAGGGAGTCCAGAGTTACCACAGGGAGTAGTGAGGCTGTTTCACTACCAGCTTTCTGTGCCTTTAGAAGCAAATGCCAGCGAGATACTAGAGCAGACCGAAATGCAATGTGCTTAATATTATTAGTTACAGTTATGTGGCTGTGATTTCCTGGGTATATTTGCAAGAACCCCTAAGAAGGGATTGGTAGATCAGAGATTAACTCAATTGCAATGAAAGGTTCTCAAGTTTATAGGAGAGGCGTGAACACTGTCCTGCTAATTAGATCTCGGGGCAGGGATAAGAGATGTCAACAGTATCCCTGGATTCCACTAAACGCAGAACTTCCTCACTCACACCAAAGGCTTCTTTCTCCTTGGCTGTTTCACCATCCGCCATGGCTCCTTTCCTGTCCTCCTGCTGCCCGTCGGCTTCTCTCCCTGGCCCTCCTCGTCCTTTCCTTGGCCCTGCCTGTCCCTCAGGCTCCTGTCCTCCTTTCTCCAGTTGCTTTGAGTCATCCTAGTGGCCACTCCCTTCCCCTCCAGTGGCCTCTTCCTCCTCAGTATGGCTTCTGTCCTGCCACCTCAGGACACCCAGCAAGGACCCACACACTGCCACATCTGAACCTAACTGGCTGCTCAGTTCCGACATTCTCTGGCCCTGTCTCGGGACTGCTTCATTCCCAGTCGGACAAAGATGTCAAACCAGTCTCCCCAACTCCACTCACGCGTGCTGCTGACTCCTGATCTCTGCCTCTGCCTCAACTGTGGCTCACTGACACCGTCCAAATATTTGTTACCTGTTACAACAGCCTCTCCACTGGACTTCTTGCCTTTCAGCCTCTTCCAATCAATCCTCCACACTGGCTCTGGTGTTTCTAGCACACAGTGTGCCCATGCCCAACGCCTTCTAAAATCAGCAAACATGAGTGAAATTAGTCAGAAGGAAAAAGACAGATATAGAACGACTGCATTCATTAATGGAATATAAATATAAATATATACCAGTGTTTTACTGAGTGTGGGCAATGGTAACATCAGACTAGAACTCACCATTGAATATACACAACGAGACTTACATCATAAACCCTAAATGTCTGCAGAGCAAGCCACAATGTGTAAGAGAAGAGAGAGATACAGAGAGATAGAGAGAGACAGAGAGATAAAGAGAGGAAAAGGGGGGTACCTGCTACTGAGGCAGCCTGGGGGTGGGCGGGAGGGTGTGTGGGTATACTGGCGGTGGTGCTGGGGCACTGGTGGAGGGATGGGTGCTGGAATACTGTATTACCAAGAACCAATTATGAACACCTTTGTAACTGTATGCTTTACTGTGGTATAATAAAAAATTTTTTTTTAAAAAAGTAATAAAATTAGCAAACAGGATGTGTGGGTGGGCCAAGGGGTGCTTGTGTACAGAAGCCCTCCTCAAGGCAACGCCCAGCAGAGTCACTCCCTGGCACCCACTCCCCCTCACCCCCGCTCCATCACCTCCGAGCTGCTTCATGATGCCACCTGAACTCCATGCTGGTTCTGAGCCATTGTCTTTAGCACCTTTGGAAACATATTTCTCTCCTGTTGATCTTTCAGTAAATTCCTGCTAATGCTTCAGCTCCAGATCCAGTGTGACCTACTTACCTACCTCGTGAGGAGAAAATTCTCCTTTATCTGTGTTGCATATTTGCCTCATGACTGGTAGAGTTGTTACCTACTTGTGTGACTGTCTAGATTATGATCTTCTGATGCAAGTCAGAAGTTTCTCTTCAGACACATCCACTAGGGGTGGACAACAGGCAACTTTGGGCAAGGCAGCGTCCTACCTGAGTTTAGACATGGAGCATTGAGCTTCCTGTGGATACCTAGACAGCTGATCCTTGGTCACCTACCGTTCCTGAAGGGCAGCTCCTGTCAACCTAGAGTACACCTACGGTGTCACTGGGGTTGCAGGTGGCTTTAGCTGCTTTAGTTTGCATTTTACCGAGTGATGTCTTCCAAGCAATTGTATTGATTTCACTGTTATTTATACCAAGGAAAGTGGTTATTTTCTTATGCTTGTAGAGAACGCATGAGCAATAACTTGTATCACTTGTCTTCCCCTTGTTCATTGATTTGCTTGAACAGGCACCAGTAACATCTCCATATGTCCTATTGCAAGCTAGTGCAACCCAAGGGCATCTGTTTGCTCTAGGAACACAAAGAGCCTCAAACCATTCCTTCAGGACATGGGAATGAGGTCCATAATTGTTACTGGGTTTTGGCATATCAAACAAAACACGAGTAGCTTGCCAGACTCTGCCGTGTAGGTGGTATACTCTCAGTAGAAGGCTCTCATCTCGAGCATTTACTGATGGAACTCAATGGGGAAAGATCAGGTTTTTCTCTTGGGTGGAGCTCTGAGGAGCTATGGCGTCTGGATGTTGAGAATGACTGACCGCATGGTGGGGGGGGGTTGCTCTGGTTTCCTGCTAGGCTCACTGGGATGATGGACCACAGCTAGAACCTGCCTAGAACTGTATACAGTGTATAAATGTGAAAGATCCTGGGAAGGACCTGATCCTAATGGCCAGTAGTATCTAAGATTGTTGTGCGGCCACAGAGCAGCCATGCACAGATGGAGCTATGGGTCTGGAGTGTCTCTCTTCCAGGGTTGCTGGCATAGAGGTGGAGGAATGGGAGGAAGGGCCCAAATCCCCGCCTCCTGAGCAATAAGCAAGTAAAATATCTCTGTGCATACACACACACACACACACACACACACACACACGAATGTCTTACCAAAGCATGCAATTCACACTCTGAAATCTGAAAACACAAGTTCCCTGACAGAACTTATTTCAAAAGAATGTATTTTTCTTTTCTTTTTGGGTCACCCCTTGCGATACTCAAGGGTTACTCCTGGCTCTGCACTCAGAAATTACTCCTGGTGGTGCTCGGGGAACATGAGGCTACCAAGGGTCGAACACCAGGTGGGTTGCAAATGCCCTTCCCGCTGTACTATTGCTTTGGCCCCCAGAATGTATGTATGCATGTATGTATGTACATACGTATGTATGTATGTATGTATGTATGTATGTATGTATGTATGTATGTATTTTTGCTCTTTTGGGTCACACCCGGAGATGCTCAGGTGTTACTCCTGGCTCTGCACTCAGGAATTACTCCTGAAGGTGCTCAGGGGACCATATGGGATGCTGGGACTCGAACCCGGGTCAGGGGTGTGCAAGGCAAATGCCCAACTGTGCTATTGCTCGGGCCCCCTGGAAATGTATTTTGATGGTTGAAATTCTTGGCAAATTTTACTTTCTTCATTTCCTCATAAAATAGAATTAAAATGTTTTCATCGTTTTTGTGCTCTTCCCAGCTTAAAATGTGATCAAACCAGGATCCATATACAACTAGAAGAAAAATGAATTGTGTTAATATTGAACTTTGCGGCTCGAGTCTTTTTGGGCCTCCTCTCTTGGAAAAATCATCCAAGTTAGACAGACACACACTAGATTCTGGCATGGTGCTTTCTCCTAGAGGAGTTCAGTTGTTTCATCTGAGTGCAAAATTGTGAAATGAAGCAAGATGACTCGGTTCTTTCCTATGATTCTGATGAATCCTCAATTCTAGTTATTTTTTATTTTCACTAGGAGAGGGAATGGAAAAAAAACAGAGATAAAATGTACCTCAATAAAAAAGAGATAAAATGCTTTGATAACTTTAGATCTCAAAGGAAACAGAGAAACATGAGAATTTGCCATTTTCCCCCTAAAACAGTACGATTTGAAGTTCTAAGTTCTTAGCATTACTTAGCATTAAAATGTTGTAAACTTTCATTCCCTCCCTTGGGCCCATCCTCAGACACACTAATTGAACCCCAGGCTGGGTGGCTGAGAATTGCTGGGAGAGGCACCTGGTCTCCTAAGCACCACTTTCCCGAGCCCCCCAGACAGAAGGATCCAGGGCTTAGAAGCAAAACATCAAGCTGCAAATAAGCTCTACAGCAGTAATTACTAAAAAACTGAAAACAGAATACGTTCTGGTCACTACAGAAAGTTAACTTGAGCACCTGAAGCCCAGTAGTTGACTCAAACGACCACAGACATCTTTCCTCACCTCACTATCAAACATTTGCTTGCTTTCCGCACATCTACTGACCGTTAATTGGTTGAACCAACATCTATTAAGCCATTTGTGGCTGGCACACATGGTGCTCTATACACTATCAATATTAAAGCCTGGAATAAATTAAAGTCTAATTAACTTTAGTTTATTAGACATCTGTTTTTCATGGTTTCAGCTCCAGAGGGAACAAAGAGCAAGCAAATAACCACAAACATATTTGAGGATTTTTTAAAAAATAAGTGTCTCCACACCACAGCGGACTTAAGTCAGCCCAGGCTGCTGGCTCCTTGGACGGTGATGGAGAAGACAATCTGGGCGGAGTCAGAGCCCAGTCCCTGGTCATCAGCAATCTCCCTGCCCTCCCCGGATTGACCTGACACTGTCCGTCACTCAGGGCCATACCTTCTAATTCAGCTCTGCCTTTTCCTAGACACAGACACTCCATGGGAGACTGTCGGGCGCTCCGCTGGGGTCCCCGACAGTGCCGGGAAGTGAGTTCCCTTCTACCTCCGAAGCCGGTGAGGAATGGATGAAAACTCAGGAATCCGATGCAGTTTTAAAAGGCTTTACTTATCACAGGTTCAGGCATACAAATCAGCAAAAGGAAAAGCCTGGTGCTTAGGATTCCAGGCTAGAACCCCAGCCACGTGCAGGCCAAGATGGTGTCCACTACGTGTAAAGGCTTTGTAAAGGGGAAGAAGACAAGACTTCCAAGAAGGATGCGAGCTCACAAAGAGAGCGCCCACAAAGAACGCGAGAGAAAACCGGCTAGTTTATACCCCTGCAACTCAGACCTTCCTCCCACTGTTATGGAAAGCAGGGAGGGTCAAATGTCCTTAGGTAATCCCTCCCTGCACCTCACCTAGGCCCTTTAGTATGCTAATGTTTTGAGCCAAATGCAGCGGCCCTTAAAGGAGTCCTGCAACAGGAGACTGCTTGTCTCTCCTGCAGATTTCAAATGACTGGACTCCAGAGCCCCAGACTCTGCTCGGTGCCAGCCGGGCTCCTCCTTGGCAGCCCAGCTCAGCCTTCTGATGAATCTGCCCAGTGTTGCCCACATACTTGCCAGGGATCTTCCCTCAGCCCTGTCCTTCTTGGGCTGTGGTTTGGAGTGCATTGCCTTGTGCAGGGGCGTTTGGGTAGGAAATGTATTCCAGGAAATATAGTTCAACAGAGATAAAGGTGAAGACTAAGCTACTCCAATTTTTTTTTTTTTTTTTGCTTTTTGGGTCACACCCGGCAATGCTCAGGGTTTTCTCCTGGCTCTGCACTCAGGAATTACTCCTGGCAGTGCTCGGGGGACCATATGGGATGCGGGGATCGAACCCAGGCTGGCATGGGCTGGTCACGTGCAAGGCAAACGCCCTACCCGCTGGACTATTGCTCCGGCCCTGCTACTCCAATCTTGGCTAATTCTGAAGACCCTATGTTTGATGATTGACAGTCAATCTACACCTTACCTATTACAAAAGGCTTAGTCCAAAACAAGAGGGTGCCTCTCACAAAGGCAGTTACAGTGCTGTTTTTTGTTTTATTTTGTTTTTAATCAGAGCCCTCATCATTTAGAATTTTTTGTTTGTTTGGCTTTTTTGGAGGGTCACACCTGGCGATGCTCAGGAGTTACTCTTGGTTCTGCACTCAGGAATTACTCCTTTTGGTGTTTGGGGGACCATATGGGATGCCGAGGATTGAACCCAGTCTGCTAAGTAAATGCCTTATCCACTGTACTATCCCTCCAGCCACTCTTCTTTTTTTTAGCATATATATATATATACATATATATACATATATATATATGGCTTATTAGCATATATATGACCTTGGAGTCCAACATAGCTCCAAGAGTTCACTTACTCATGTGGGGGAGGGCAATGATGGCCAGACTTGGAGGCGGGAATTTGGGCTCCTCCCATTCTTCTACCTCCATGTCAGAAAGCGTGGCTGCAAGCTCCCAACCACTACAGCCAGCAACCCCAGAAGAGAGACACTCCAGATTCACAGTCTTAGATAATACTGGAAGTTAGAATCAGGTCCTTCCCAGGATCTTTCACATTTATACACTGTATACAGTTTTAGGCAGGTTCTAGCCATTGCCCGTCATCCCAGTGAGCCTAGCAAGAAGCCAGAGGAGGGGCCGGAGCTATAGCACAGCAGGTAGGGTGTTTGCCTTGCATGCAGCCAACCTGGGTTTGATCTCTGGCATCCCATGTGGTCCCCTGAGCACCGCCAGGAGTAATTCCTGAGCAAAGAGCCAGGAGTAACCCCTGAACATTGCCAGGTGTGACCCAAAAAGAAAAAAAAAAGAAGCCTGAGGAACCCCCACACCATGAGGTCAGTCATTCACAACATCTGGACTCCACAGCTCCTCAGAGCTCCACCTAAGAGAAAAGCAGATCTTTCCCTGTTGAGGTTCATCAGTAAAGCTCGAGATGAGAGCCTACTACTGAGAGTATCCCACCTACGGCAGAGCCTGGCAAGCTACCTGTGTTGTATTTGATATGAAAAAACTAGTAACAAGTTTAACTAGCAACAACATGAGACGCCCGGGAGGGATGGCAGGTTGTAGCCCTGGCCCGCCACCCCAGCAGAGCCTCACAACAAGCCAGACGACCCCCCACTCCATGAGGATCTCCATTTTCCACATCCGGACTTCCTCCTCGTCAGAACTCCACCCAGCAGACCAGCCTATCACAGCCCGGCTCGCGCGCCACTTGCGACCAAGTGGTTCATCAATAAATGCTGGATTTTGAGATGACTACAAGAGTATGCTACCCACAGCGGCAGAGCATGGCAAGCTACCCGTGTCATATTTGATATGCCAGATACCAGTAACAATTATAGACCTCATTCCCATGACCTAATGGAATGGTTTGAGGCTCTTTATGTTCCTGAAGCAAGCAGGTGCCCTTGGGCTCTACTTGCATGAGACAGGACATATGGAGATGTTACTGGTGCCCGCTCAAGCAAATCAATGATGAACAGGAAGACAGTGACAGTGACAGTAACAAGTATAGACCTCATTCTCATGACCTGAAGGAATGGTTTGAGGCTCTTTGTGTTCCTGGAGCGAGCAGATGCCCTTGGGCTACACTTGCTTATGACAGAATGTATGGAGATGTTACTGGTGCCCACTCAAGCAAATCGATGAACAACAGGAAGACAAGTGATACAAGTGTTATATATATATCTTAGTGAGTCATATATATATCTGACTCACTAAATTGGTGAGTTACAACCTTCCTTTTATGGGGAACGCTTTCTTTACATACTTCACCTAATTACAGGATTCTGTTGCCACCTCCTGGCTTTAACATATGCCGGGATGGTCCCCCTTCCCGCTATCCAAGTCACTCATTCCCACCAAAAACAAAAAGCACTGAAACAAGTTGTTCTTCCTCCAACCCATGAATCGGAGAGTCTAGCAACTTCTCTGTTTCCCACCAGCACCCCTCTTTTAGACAGTCCAGGCCTCCTATAGACTTGGATAAACCTTGCCTATAGTGGATAAACTAGTAATCCTTGGTTAAACCAAAAATTATCCTTAAATTACCCTTAAATCGGAAAATCTCCCCGCCAGGTGTGTGCGTGATCCCTGCGTCTCCGCGGACCCAAACTGCCCCAGGGAAGAGCGGAAACTCCATCAACGGGAACCAAGGCTAACTGCCTTGGTTTCACCGCAGAAACCTTGGGCCCTGCGCTTCCGTAATCATCCCAAAACTCAAAACCGTGCGGACGCGGCTTAGAGTCCGCGCGAACCTTTTACTACCTATCTTGCATGAGGTACCAGTGAACCTTGGTTCCTACATCCTTGCTACCCACCCAAACTCCGCAAACAGACCAGACACCTACTAACTATACTATCCTGTCATCCAAGACCCCACATTTGCAACCTACAATAGTCAAAATGGTAAGGCAACGCAAAGTTCCATCCAGCTCTGTGAGTGAAGTCACTAGTCCAGATGAGCCAAGCAATACCAATGAGTTATATAACCTCTCTGATAAGGAATTTCGGAAAGAAATGTTAAGGAGTCATAAGGAATTCAAAGAAGCAATGGAATGCAAACTCAATAAAATACAAGAGGACATGATAGAAGAAGTGAGGAAAATGCAAATGGAAATGACATATATTAAAAATGAGATAAATGAAATGAAAAACACAGTGGAAAGCCAGCATAGCAGAATAATAGCTACTGAAGAAAGAATTAGTGATCTCGAAGATGCGTTCCAAAGATTCTCTACACAACACCAGATGATAGAAAAAAAAGACTCACAATTACCGAACAGACAACAAGAGATAATCGGGATGAAGCCAGAAGAAACAACATACGGATCATTGGGGTCCCAGAAGGGCAAGAAGAAAACCCTGATGAAGAAGAAACTGTCAAAGCCATCATTGCTGAGAAGTTCCCGGAACTAAAAAACACTTGCCTCAAGATCCAGGAGGCCCGTAGGATACCTGCTAAAAGAAACCCCAACAAGAATACTCCAAGACACATCTTAATTAAAATGACAAAAACTATAGATAGAGATAGAATACTGAAAGCAGCAAGATCAAAGAAGGAAATCACATACAAAGGAACATCTCTAAGATTTACAGCAGACTTCTCTGATGAAACACTCCGAGCAAGAAAACAATGGTGGGATATTGTGAAAAGGCTGAATGAACTGCAGGCCTCACCAAGAATTCTTTACCCGGCCAGACTCACATTCAGATATGAAGGAAAGATACACAACTTCATGGATAAGCAACAACTCAGGAACTTCATGGACTCAAAACCAACCTTAAAAGAAGGACTGAAGGGTCTACTGTAATACGACCAAACCCATAAGCACAACAAGCTCAAACAGAAAGATGGCACAAAAATCCGATGACAATAATCTCTCTCAATGTCAATGGTCTAAATGCACCAATTAAGAGACACAGAGTAACAAAATGGATTAAAAAATTGAACCCAACATTCTGCTGTCTACAAGAAACACATCTGAATAATCAGAACAAACACAGACTCAAAGTCAAAGGTTGGAAGACCATTCTCCATGCAAACAATTCCTCCAAAAAGGCTGGTGTGGCCATATTAGTATCAGATAATATAGACTTCCAGGCTGAAAAAGGTTAGAAGGGACAATGAAGGCCATTTCTTATTACTTAAGGGGTATGTACACCAGGAAGAAATTACACTACTAAACATATATGCACCCAACGAGGGGACAGCAAAATACATAAAACAACTGCTAAGATACCTCAAAGAAGACATTAACAGTAGCACAATAATAGTTGGAGACTTCAACACTGCTCTATCAACGATGGATAGATCAACAAGACTGAAACTCACCAAGGAAATATTGGCCCTGAAGGAAGAAATGGAAGAAAGAGAGCTAGTAGATATATACAGGGCTTTTCATGCCAAAAAAGCTGAATACACATTTTTCTCTAGTGCACATGGAACATTCTCCAAGATAGACCACATGCTAAGCCACAAAGCATACCTCAATAAAATAAAAAAGATAGAAATTGTGTCAGCTATCTTTTCAGACCATGATGCACTGAAAATGGAAGTTAACCGTACACAGAAACAGGGAGTCAAACCAAACACCTGGAAACTGAACAGCTCACTCCTGAACAACAAATGGGTCATAGAAGAAATCAAACAGGAAATCCAAAGATTTCTGGAAACAAATGAAAATGAAGACACCAACTATAAGAACTTGTGGGACACGGCAAAAGCCGTGTTAAGAGGGAAATTTATAGCTCTGCAAGCATTCATCAGGAAACAAGAAAGGGCCCACATAAATAACCTGACTACACAGCTGAAGACATTAGAGAAAGACCAACAAAAGGAGCCCAACCCAGGCAGAAAAAAGGAAATAATAAAACTTAGAGAGGAAATCAATGAGTTGGAAACCAAAAAAACAATCCAAAAGATTAATGAAACCAAGAGCTGGTTTTTTGAAAAAATAAACAAGATTGACAAACCATTGGCAAGACTTGTAAGGACAGGGAAAGAGAGAACCCAAATAAACAGAATCAGAAATAAAAAGGGTGACATCACAACAGAAACCACAGAAATCCAAAAGATCATCAGAGATTACTTTGAGAGCCTGTATGCCGTGAAACATGAGAATCTAGAAGAAATGGATCAATTCCTGAAGTCCTATAACCTCCCACGGCTGAAACAAGAAGACCTCCAATACCTGAATAAGCCTATCACCATTGAGGAAATAGAAACAGTAATTAAAAGACTTCCCAAACACAAAAGCCCAGGTCCAGACGGATTCCCTAGTGAACTCTACCAAACCTTTAAGGAGGACCTACTGCCAGTCCTGTTCAAGCTCTTCCAGGAAATAGAAGAAACAGAAACACTCCCAAACAGCTTCTACGAGGCACATATCACCCTGATACCCAAAGCAGGGGAGAGACAACACGAAGAAAGAAAACTACAGACCAATATCCCTGATGAACACAGATGCTAAGATCTTCAACAAAATACTAGCAAACAGAATCCAAAGACTCATCAAGAAGATTATACATCATGACCAAGTAGGATTCATCCCGGGTATGCAAGGATGGTTCAACATTCGCAAGTCAATCAACATAATACATCATATCAATAAGAGAAAAAATAAAAAACCATATGATCCTATCAATAGACGCAGAGAAAGCATTTGACAAGATCCAGCACCCGTTCATGATTAAAACCCTCCAGAAAATGGGAATTGAAGGGACTTTCCTCAAGATAGTAAAAGCCATCTACCAAAAGCCCACAGCGACCATCATTCTCAATGGGGAAAAGTTGAAAGCCTTCCCCCTGAGATCAGGGACAAGACAAGGTTGCCCACTCTCACCTCTTTTTATTCAATATAGTACTGGAAGTACTTGCCATAGCAATCAGAGAAGAAAAGGACATCAAGGGCATCCAGAATGGCAAGGAAGAAGTCAAGCTATCATTATTTGCAGATGACATGATATTATACCTAGAGAACCCTAAACTCTCTACCAAAAACTCCTAGAAACAATAGACACATATAGTAGAGTGGCAGGATACAAAATCAACACGCAAAAGTCGGTGGCTTTCCTATATACAAATAACGAAAGAGAAGAAAGGGATATTAAGGAAACAATTCCATTCACAATTGTGCCACAGAAAATCAAATACCTAGGAATCAACTTACCCAAGTGTGTAAAGGACCTGTACAAAGAAAACTACAAGACACTGCTCCAAGAGATAAAAGAGGACACAAGGAAATGGAAACATATTCCCTGCTCATGGATGGGGAGAATCAACATTGTCAAAATGGTAATACTCCCTAGAGCTCTGTACAGATTCAATGCAATCCCTATAAGGATACCCATGACATTCTTCAAGGAAATTGACCAAACAATCCTGAAATTTGTATGGAACGATAAACCCCCAAGGATAGCTAAAGCAATCCTCGGGAAAAAGAAGATGGGAGGCATCACCTTACCCAACTTCAAACTATACTATAAGGCAGTAGTAATTAAAACAGCATGGTATTGGAATAAAAACAGACCCGTGGACCTATGGAATAGAATTGAGTATCCTGATACCCAACCTCAAACACATGATCATTTAATCTTTGATAAAGGTGCAACGAGTCTAAAATGGAGTAAGGAAAGCCTCTTCAATAAGTGGTGTTGGGAAAACTGGGCAGCGACATGTAAAAAAATGAATTTGGACCTGTGTCTAACACCATGCACAAAAATCAGATCAAAGTGGATTAAAGATCTCAATATCAGACTTGAATCCATAAAGTACATTGAAGAAAATATAGGAAAAACCCTCCATGACATTGAAGCTAAAGGCATCTTCAAAGATGAAACATCTCTAACAAAGCAACTAGAAGAAAAGATAAATATATGGGACTACATGAAACTAAAAAAGCTTCTGCACCTCAAAAGAAACAGTGACTAAGATACAAAAGCAGTCCACAGAATGGGAAAGAATATTCACCCAATACTCATCTGATAAGGGGTTAATATCCAGGATATATCAGGCACTGGTAGAAGAAATGAACAGAAACTTCAGCAAGGAAGAAATTCGAATGGCCAAAAAACATATGAAAAAATGCTCATCATCACTAATCATCAGAGAGATGCAAATCAAAACAACAATGAGATACCACTTTACACCACAGAGACTGGCACATATTCAAAAGAACAAGAACAACAAGTGCTGGCGTGGGTGTCGGGAAAAGGGGACACTCATCCATTGTTGGTGGGAATGCCGGGCTGGTACAGCCTTTCTGGAAAACAATATGGACATTCCTCCAAAGACTAGAAATTGAACTCCCATTTGACCCAGCCATCCCACTCCTGGGAATCTACTCTGGGAAACCAAAAATACGCAGCGGAAACACCATCCCTACTTTTATGTTCATAGCAGCATTATTCACAATAGCCAGAATCTGGAAGCAACCCGAAGTGCCCGAAAATAGATGACTGGATAAAAAAGCTTTGGTACATCTACACAATGGAATACTATGCAGCTGTTAGGAAAAATGAAGTTATAAAATTTGCCTACATATGGATGGACATGGAGAAGATTATGTTGAGCGAAATTAGCCAGAAGGAGAGAGACAGTTACAGAATGACTGCATTTATCTGCATAACATAAATATATAGGTACATATTATGATACCAATATCCAAGGTCAAGTGAAACATACATCAGGAGGTCCTGTCAAAGGTGGAAATTATCACAAACGTGTGGGAGTCAGAGGCTAGGTAAGACAGAAATGGAACAGTGTGCTAACAATTGTGAGGGTACTAATGCCAACCTAGAACTGAGCATTAAATAGAGGCAAAAAGGATACACATGACAACCCTTTAATGTATGTTCTGTAATCCATAGTCTGGAGAGGAAGGAAAAGAGAAAGATAGAGAAATGGAAAGAAATAAAGAACCTGCCATGGAGGAGGGCTGGGGGAGGGGGAGGGAACCGGGGACGTTGGTGGTGGGAGATGGGCACTGGTGGCGGGATGGGTGCTGCTACACTGTATGACCAAAACCCAAATATGAACTTTTTAATTGTATATCTTTGTAATTGTAAAAATAAAAAATTAAAAAAAATAAAAAAATAAAATAAAATTGTTCAAAAAAAATTACCCTTAAATTACCCTTCGATAAACCAGATTTTTTCTTTTCTGCTCCAGTCCGCTCCAGTCACGGAAGAGTTGAGTTTTATTATTTTATTTTATTTTGCTTTTGTGGTCACACCTGGCAATGATCAGGGCTTACTCCTGGCTCTGCATTCTGGAATCACTCTTGGCGGTGCTTACAGGATGCTGAAGATCGATCTCCTGGATTAGCTGCGAGCAAGGCAAACACCCACCTGCTGTACTATAACTCTGGTCCCAAGATTTGAGTTTTTGATATACTCGCTTCTCTTTCAGGTCTTGCCACAGACCAGACTGGAGAACATCAACTCCACCCAGTGCTGATGGCTACTCCCTCCTGTCCTCACTTTCTTTCTCTGCTCAGACCTTCAGTTCCTTTTCCCCTGAGTGTTTATTTCAACCACCTCTAGAAAACCACTCCTTTAGGCCTATAGCTGCAGAGATCTGCAGGAAAATTCTATACAACTCTGCATTTCAACTACAGCAAATCCATCTTTCCAACCCAAAGTGCCACAGGCTGCCTTGCAAAACTGTTTGTCGGATTAACCATCATCCTGTTCTTCACAGCACCTATTTCAAATCTTCCACGTTTTCTGCACTACCTCCGATTACAATAAGCATCTTAATTTCTTGTTTCTAGAAAGTAGTCTGATGAAATAACTGCACAGAAAATAAAACTCAGTAGAACGAAATGGTTCAGGAATTACAGAGTTCTAATATGAGATAGGAGAGGAGGTAACGGGAAGTGGGGAGAACTCAGGTATTATTCCACTGAGCTACTAACCCATTGGGACACTGCAAACTTAAGGTGTATTTTTTAAACTGAAAGAGAACTGATATGTCTAGAGAAACATGTAATTATATTTTTATCGTACTATCTTGTCATGGAATATGTATTTTTGTCTCCGACTTAAGAGATAGGTCCAAGACTTCAGGAAGCTTCAGTTGTAAAATAATCTTTCTAGGTACATATTTATTTGTAACATTTTCATACTGCGGAAACTCTTAAAAGGTCTTCATCTGCATCTTTAAAAGTGCATGTCTCATAGGAGAATAATTGAGTGTCTTTTCCCCAGCAACTTTTAATTTAATAAATTTTATTAATTGGAACCTCTATAGAGGAGAGTCTATTAGTACTATTTTATCATGGGAATCTAGGCCTCAGATGGTTTTAGTTCTTTTAGTACACAGTCATATAAAGAAGAAATGGGTCAGGACCTAACCCTGCTTCTCCTGCCTTTCCACTATATATATATTTTTTTAATATTTTATTACACTGCCATGTGATATACAATTACAAAGATGTTCATGTTTGGGTTTCCGTCATACAGTGTTCCAGCACCCATCCCTCCACCAGTGCCCATTTCCCACCACCAATGTCCCCACTTCCCTCCCCCTCCCTAGCCCGCCTCTATGGCAAGTTCTTTATCTCTCTCTCTCTCTCTCTCTTTTTCTCTTCTCTTACACATTGTGGATTGCAATACATACATTCAGAGATCATCATGTATATCTTTTTTCCTATATTCAATGCTCAGTTCTAGGCTGGTATTATCATTTTTGACAAATATTAGCACACTGTTCCCTTCTCTGTCTTACCTAACCACTGATTCCCACATGTTTGTGGTAGATTCCACCTTTTTTTTTTAATTGAAAGATGCTCATGTAGAGCTTTGGTTCTACAGTGTTCCAACACGCACCCTCCGCCCAAACCCATCTCCCATCACCAATGTCCCCACCTCCCTCCCCCCCTCCCGCACCTCAACCACTTGGCGGGTTCTGTATATCATTTCCTTCCTCTTTATATCTCCTTCCCAACAAACTTTCCTGCTCTTCGTTGAATGCAGTGCACTAAAAGACATTACTGTTTCACTATTTTTTTTAATTTTATTTATTTTTTTTTATTTAAATTTTTTTATTTTTTTACAATTACAAAGATATACAATTAAAAAAGTTCATATTTGGGTTTTGGTCGTACAGTGTAGCAGCACCCATCCCGCCACCAGTGCCCATCTCCCACCACCAACGTCCCCGGTTCCCTCCCCCTCCCCCCAGCCCTCCTCCATGGCAGGTTCTTTATTTCTTTCCATTTCTCTATCTTTCTCTTTTCCTTCCTCTCCAGACTATGGATTACAAAACATACATTAAAGGGTTGTCATGTGTATCCTTTTGCCTCTATTTAATGCTCAGTTCTAGGTTGGCATAAGTACCCTCACAATTGTTAGCACACTGTTCCATTTCTGTCTTACCTAGCCTCTGACTCCCACACGTTTGTGATAATTTCCACCTTTGACAGGACCTCCTGATGTATGTTTCACTTGACCTTGGATATTGGTATCATAATATGTACCTATATATTTATGTTATGCAGATAAATGCAGTCATTCTGTAACTGTCTCTCTCCTTCTGGCTAATTTCGCTCAACATAATCTTCTCCATGTCCATCCATTTGTAGGCAAATTTTATAACTTCATTTTTCCTAACAGCTGCATAGTATTCCATTGTGTAGATGTACCAAAGCTTTTTATCCAGTCATCTATTTTCGGGCACTAGGGTTGCTTCCAGATTCTGGCTATTGTGAATAATGCTGCTATGAACATAAAAGTAGGGATGGTGTTTCCGCTCGCTATTTTTGGTTTCCCAGAGTAGATTCCCAGGAGTGGGATGGCTGGGTCAAATGGGAGTTCAATTTCTAGTCTTTGGAGGAATGTCCTGTTTCACTATTTTAGTGGACCACGGCCGCAAGCGGCGCCGCAAACCTGGGCTCGAACTGGCTTTGCTCTGTTGATCTGGTCTGAGGCAGTTTCGCAGCGCCCGGACAGCAAAAATGGTGGCTAGTGTGATGGGCGAGTCTCATCCGGCTGCTTCCAGGACCCCTCAGAGGCGACGGGCCCCACTCCCCAAAACCCATCTGCCCTCCTCGGGGTTCCATGGTCAGCTAGGCCCGGCGCGGAGCCGAGCGCCAGCCTCCCCCAGCCGTCCGTGAGGCCCTGTCTGCTGGCCCGTGGGCAGCTCACCTCCACTATATTTTCTACTGCATCGGGTTGTTGTTTGCAAGAGAGGTATTCTTCCCCCTCAAAAACTCAGAAAGTGCCGGGTCGCTGGCTTAAAACCAGAGCACATGTTTCACATGTGGGAGCCTTGAGTTCAATCTCTTACACTGCTTGATCCCCCGACCATCACCAGGAGGCGGCCTCTGCACACCACCAAGTGTGGGCCCAGCAAGCCAGTTCTCAAGGCCTGAACTGTTATATCAATCCTACTTCAATCGATAGAAATTGATCCCACTACACACACACATACCCTCACGCAAGCCAAAGAGCCTTATCACATAAATAGCAAAAAGTAAAGTTGCTGACCCCAGATAAATAGTTTGGAACTAAAAATACACCTGTAGTGACTCTGTCTCTCCTGGTGCCCCCCGGGACTGTCTCTGCTGGGTCATGGCACACCACCCTTCACAGTCAACTTGGCACACACCTAAAGAACCAGCTGGAATATTTTTTGCCAGCTCTGCTCTGCCTCGCAGGATGTTCAGCATCGCCTTGGCTGCCTCTGACGACGTGGGCCGGCCTCTGCGAGGTTGGCTCACATTCACACAGAGTGCCCAGCACAGAGGTAGCACATTCCTGTTCTCTGCCCTAGTGAAGCCACACCCAGAGCTGCTGGTCTTGGGGGCACGGCCAAATCCCAGAGACAGGGGCTAATCTGTGCCAGAGCGGGAGGCTGGTGAGCAGCTGCCCAATACAATGACCACAGACACCGCTTTCCTGGCAGACTCAAATACTTTTTTGGAAAAAAAATAATCATATACTTAAACTGCACTTATGCAAAAATTGCAAGTGAGGTCAAGGGAGGCCTAACTATCTTCCAATATTTAGAAAGGCTCTCAGAGGAAGAGCAATGAGGGATGGGTGTGTGTTCGGGGATAGGAAGGAGATAGTGGATTTATTATTTTTCTTACTGAACAAATCAGAGCAGTGTAAGAACCAAGGTCCAGAAATTTTTATCCTGCTCTCTCTGTTAGCTACACCTCAGGGGACCTTCTGCACTGCCTCCCCTGGAGTGAGAAGACAGCCACATACCCTGTGAGCCCTGAGGGTGACAGAACGAAGGGCTGTATAGCACTTCCCTAACGGCAGAGGAGGCGGGAGTTCAGTCCCCGGCAGGACCTAGTTGCTCAGGAGCAGGGATGCGAGTGGGTGGGGTTGACCCTACTGAGATGGTGAAAAAAACTTTAGCCCCTCCAGTTCTAGGGGATGTTGTAAAGGTAGTTTGGAAACCATGCGGGGCTTCCACCTGCTGACCTTACTGTATTTGCCATTCCAGAAACTTCACGGTCCTACCAAAGGGATGCAGTTAAATGAGGAAGAGAGAGGCGGAAGTGAACCGGTGTCAACACAGGTTTTGTTTTCCAGAGCAGGGCGGTTGTAGATGACTTTTCTGGTGAATTCCCAATGTCCAGAGAGGCGACATTTAAGCATCAGCCCTGACCAGGTCATAACTGCCAGGCTCTCAGCTATTCTGCTAATGCTGAAATGTGAAGACCCTCGGGGACACCACTCTCAGTCACGGCGCTACTAAATTCAGCATCGCCTTGGCATAAATGTAGTTTTTTCCTCATGAAAGGCTGGTGAGTTCAGAGCAGTGTTGTGTTAAGTGCTCCTGACAGCACTGTGAGCAGGACATCAGTCCAGGGTGCATCGGGCAGCAAGGCGCAGATGTACCTCATCACTGATCAAGGACAACAGTGTTACGGTGTCTGAAGAATAAGCTGCCCGGCTAATTCTGATGGAAACCGAGAGTTCGGTGGCCAGCTTCTCACCCTGGTATTATTTGGGGAATCTGAGATGCATGTATTGCATGTTTATGTTATGTTCAATGCAGATGTCTGTGCTTACACATGTCCACGCACACACACACATACACACACACAAACACACACAACAATTTCAAAGCTTTCTGCACCAGTTCCTGCTGTTTCAACCAGAACCAAAAACTGCAGTCCTGCAAAGATTGCTGGCATGTCTCTGTATTAAAATAAAAGCAAGATGCGTGCTGAGGATCAATCCGTTTTGGAAACATTAAAACCACCTTCATAAGCTAATGTGCACAACCTGTGGGTAAGGGTCTGGGGAAAGAACAGGGAATTTGCTTCCAAGGAAGAGAACAATATATTCAGATGGTTTTGGGAAGTCAGCAGTAAGAATCCATTTAAGGTGGAAAATGCTTTCATTTTGAGCAGAAACGCCACTATATGCCATGAATAAGAATTACTGTTATATTTCCCATGTCCTCTGAGAAACAGTTCCAGAAATACAGGCCAGGGCTCGGCACTGGGAAGACTGGCGTCCCTGCACTTGTGGGAGACAGATAGAGCCATATTTCCATATTCCCGTATCCCGTATTCCATATTCCTGCAATTTACAATGATGCAGATAATCTGATTTTATTTTTAAAAAAAAGATCGCTGGTTTCAGATGAAATTAGCCCCAGTGCAAACATTTCCTGAAAGAAAGTAGCAGCTAGACTAACCCAGGGAGTCACAATTGTGGGGTGGGGAGTGGGGGGCATTTTAGTTGATTATAGGACCCAGACTAATACCGAGGTCAGGATTATTCTAGTGAGGCTCCCTGACTCTCCAACAAGCTCCCAGTGATGTTAGAACCTAGGGCCCTGCTACCACAGTTTTGATTTTGTTGCTGAGTTTTGGTCCATTTCTTTTTTAAAGCAAACACAAGAAAAGCCTTATTCGTTTGTATGATATGATGGCTTTTAAAGCAAACACAAGAAAAACCTTATTCATTTGTATGATATGATGGCTTTTAAACTATCCATGTAGGGGCTGGAGCGATAGTACAGCAAGTAGGGCATTTGCCTTCCATGCGGCTGACCCAAGTTCGATCCCCAGCATCCCATATGGTCCCCTGAGCACTGTCAGGAATGTTTCCTGAATGAAGAGCCAGGAGTAACCCATGAGCATCACCGGTGTGACCCAAAAAGCAAAAAATAATAAATAAGATAAAATATCCTTGCATTTTTTAAAGGCATAACTACAGAAGCAAGTTATTTAGAAGCTAATAATTTTAACAGGAAGAAGAATATCTTGAAGTTTGATTTTTCTAGAATTTACTTCTCTTGATTCAAGTGATTACTTCTCTTCAAAATAGGAAATCTGGGGCTGGAGCGACAGCCCAGCGGGTAGGGGCATTTGCCTTGCACGCGGCCGGCCTGTGCCAGCCTGGGTTCGATCCCTGGCATCCCATATGGTCACCCGAGCACCGCCAGGAGTGATTCCTGAGTGCAGAGCCAGGAGTAACCCCTGAGCATCGCCGGGTGTGACCCAAAAAAAAGCAAAAAAAAAAAAAAAAAAAAAAAAGGAAATCTGAGTTTCTACCCCATTCACACGGACTCTGCAGCTGCGATTTAATGGGAGTCTGTAAATATTAGTCCAGTACCTACTGCCCCAGGCAGGCAATGAAGCAGGTCTGGGAGTTGGATGGCAGCAAGAGTGGTTCTGTCGCTCCACACTGGCAGTCAGAGAGGGCCACAGACAGTGGCGAAGTCCTGGGGATGCCTGGTGGGCAACATTATATCACAGACCCTCAGGAGATCAAGGCTATGGGCTGAGGCAACAGGCTCGTCTTCAATCAATGAGAACCAGCTGATCTTCAATCAATGAGAACCAGATGATTGCAGGAGATCCAGCTGATCCACTTGTTGTTTATTTGCAACTGACCCTGAGATGGGTGTGTTTAGACAGAAGAGTGCTTGTGTTTATGGTACTATATGTAGCCCCTCATGCTTGTGCTTGTGGTCTGTATGTAGTTGTCATGCTGTGCTTGTGGTCTGTTTGTAGTTCTCATGCTGTGCTTGTGGTCTGTATGTAGTTGTCATGCTGTGCTTGTGGTCTGTATGCAGTTGTCATGCTGTGCTTGTGGTCTGTATGCAGTTGTCATGCTGTGCTTCGGTCTGTATGTAGTTGCCATGCTGTGTTTGCTGTCTGTATGTAGTTGTTATGCTGTGCTTGCGGTCTATATGTAGTTGTCATGCTGTGCTTGTGGTCTATATGTAGTTGTCATGCTGTGCTTGTGGTCTGTATGTAGTTGTCATGCTGTACTTGCGGTCTGTATGTAGTTGTCATGCTGTGTTTGTGGTCTGTATGTAGTTGTCATGCTGTGCTTGTGGTCTGTATGCAGTTGTCATGCTGTGCTTGTGGTCTGTATGCAGTTGTCACGCTGTGCTTGTGGTCTGTATGCAGTTGTCATGCTGTGCTTGTGGTCTGTATGCAGTTGTCATGCTGTGCTTGTGGTCTGTATGTAGTTGTCATGCTGTGCTTGTGGTCTGTATGCAGTTGTCATGCTGTGCTTGTGGTCTGTATGTAGTTGCCATGCTGTGTTTGCTGTCTGTATGTAGTTGTTATGCTGTGCTTGTGGTCTATATGTAGTTGTCATGCTGTGCTTGTGGGTAGTTGTCATGCTGTGCTTGTGGTCTATATGTAGTTGTCATGCTGTGCTTGTGGTCTGTATGTAGTTGTCATGCTGTACTTGGCGGTCTGTATGTAGTTGTCGTGCTGTGTTTGTGGTCTGTATGTAGTTGTCATGCTGTGCTTGTGATCTGTATGTAGTTGTCATGCTGTGCTTGTGGTCTGTATGCAGTTGTCATGCTGTGATTGTGGTCTGTATGCAGTTGTCATGCTGTGCTTATGGTCTGTATGCAGTTGTCATGCTGTGCTTGCGGTCTGTATGTAGTTGTCATGCAGTGTTTATGGTCTGTATGCAGTTGTCATGCTGTGCTTCGGGTCTGTATGTAGTTGCCATGCTGTGTTTGCTGTCTGTATGTAGTTGTCATGCTGTGCTTGTGGTCTGTATGTAGTTGTCATGCTGTGCTTGTGGTCTGTATGTAGTTGTCATGCTGTACTTGCGGTCTGTATGTAGTTGTCATGCTGTGCTTGTGGTCTATATGTAGTTGTCATGCTGTGCTTGTGGTCTATATGTAGTTGTCATGCTGTGCTTGTGGTGTGTATGTAGTTGTCATGCTGTGCTTGTGGTCTGTTTGTAGTTGTCATGCTGTGCTTGTGGTCTGTATGTAGTTATCATGCTGTGCTTGTGGTCTGTATGAGGTTGTCATGCTGTGCTTGTGGTCTGTATGTAGTTGTCATGCTGTGCTTGTGGTCTGTATGTAGTTGTCATGCTGTGCTTGCGGTCTGTATGTAGTTGTCAAGTGCTGTGCTTGTGGTCTGTATGCAGTTGTCATGCTGTGCTTGTGGTCTGTATGCAGTTGTCATGCTGTGTTTGTGGTCTGTATGCAGTTGTCATGCTGTGCTTGTGGTCTGTATGCAGTTGTCATGCTGTGCTTGCGGTCTGTATGTAGTTGTCATGCTGTGTTTATGGTCTGTATGCAGTTGTCATGCTGTGCTTGCGGTCTGTATGTAGTTGCCACGCTGTGTTTGCTGTCTGTATGTAGTTGTCATGCTGTGCTTGTGGTCTGTTTGTAGTTGTCATGCTGTGCTTGTGGTCTGTATGTAGTTGTCATGCTGTGCTTGTGGTCTATATGTAGTTGTCATGCTGTGCTTGTGGTCTGTATGTAGTTGTCATTCTGTGCTTGTGGTCTGTATGCAGTTGTCATGCTGTGCTTGGCGGTCTGTATGCAGTTGTCATGCTGTGCTTGTGGTCTGTATGCAGTTGTCATGCTGTGCTTGTGGTCTGTATGCAGTTGTCATGCTGTGCTTGTGGTCTGTATGTAGTTGTCATGCTGTGCTTGTGGTCTGTATGTAGTTGTCATGCTGTGCTTGTGGTCTGTATGTAGTTGTCATGCTGTGCTTGTGGTCTGTATGTAGTTGTCATGCTGTGCTTGTGGTCTGTATGTAGTTGTCATGCTGTGCTTGCGGTCTGTATGTAGTTGTCATGCTGTGCTTGTGGTCTGTATGCAGTTGTCATGCTGTGCTTGTGGTCTGTATGCAGTTGTCATGCTGTGTTTGTGGTCTGTATGCAGTTGTCATGCTGTGCTTGTGGTCTGTATGCAGTTGTCATGCTGTGCTTGTGCGGTCTGTATGTAGTTGTCATGCTGTGTTTATGGTCTGTATGCAGTTGTCATGCTGTGCTTGCGGTCTGTATGTAGTTGCCATGCTGTGTTTGCTGTCTGTATGTAGTTGTCATGCTGTGCTTGTGGTCTGTTTGTAGTTGTCATGCTGTGTTGTGGTCTGTATGTAGTTGCTCATGCTGTGCTTGTGGTCTATATGTAGTTGTCATGCTGTGCTTGTGGTCTGTATGTAGTTGTCATTCTGTGCTTGTGGTCTGTATGCAGTTGTCATGCTGTGCTTGCGGTCTGTATGCAGTTGTCATGCTGTGCTTGCGGTCTGTATGCAGTTGTCATGCTGTGCTTGCGGTCTGTATGTAGTTGTCATGCTGTTTGTGTGGTCTGTATGCAGTTGTCATGCTGTGCTTTTGGTCTATATGTAGTTGTCATTCTGTGTTTGCGGTCTGTATGTAGTTGCCGTGCTGTGTTTGCTGTCTGTATGTAGTTGTCATGCTGTGCTGCGGTCTGTATGCAGTTGTCATGCTGTGCTTTGTGGTCTGTATGTAGTTGTCATGCTGTGCTTGTGGTCTGTATGTAGTTGTCATGCTGTGCTTGGGTCTGTATGCTAGTTGCCATGCTGTGTTTGCTGTCTGTATGTAGTTGTCATGCTGTGTTTGTGGTCTGTATGTAGTTGTCATGCTGTGTTTGTGGTCTGTATGTAGTTGTCATGCTGTGCTTGTGATCTGTATGTAGTTGTCATGCTGTGCTTGTGGTCTGTATGCAGTTGTCATGCTGTGATTGTGGTCTGTATGCAGTTGTCATGCTGTGCTTGTGGTCTGTATGCAGTTGTCATGCTGTGCTTGCGGTCTGTATGTAGTTGTCATGCAGTGTTTATGGTCTGTATGCAGTTGTCATGCTGTGCTTGCGGTCTGTATGTAAGTTGCCATGCTGTGTTTGCTGTCTGTATGTAGTTGTCATGCTGTGCTTGTGGTCTGTATGTAGTTGTCATGCTGTGCTTGTGGTCTGTATGTAGTTGTCAT
>JAJIBD010011286.1:0-40122 GCA_021461705.1 Cryptotis parvus
ATTGCTCCACCCCCATTTTTATAATCTTTATTGGTAGCAGAGTTTTCACTTTTCTGGAACCAATCCTCACTGACCCCAACACTGGCTTATTAAAACACATCTCTTATGTACGTATCCCATCCCCACGTATCTGAATCTCTACATCTATAGCATATGCTAAGTGCTCCTTCATGGGACACTTCCCTCAGGACGTATTAAGTCTTTAGCAGTTGCCTATTAGACACAGGGTGCGCCTGCCCTTCCCCCTACATTTGGGGCTGTGGAGGGGGAAGGAGGGACCCTCTGCTGAACCGCACCCTAGTCACCCGGGTACCTGTTCAGGACGGAGCGCTGTCTGCCCTCAGAATCGCTGACTGCGATTCCTGAGCTAGACAGCCCCAGAGTGTTTATTATACTGTCTTCCTCGGCAAGAACTGTCTTAACTTACCTGATGTCACTCCTAAGTGCAGAGGCCCAGAGCACTGCTGGTCGCTGCCCATCCCCTAGTCACTCCATTTAATAACCTATGCCTTTGATATCGAATCTCATCTGAGAAGTAGCATATAAATACATACATATCAATATATCTGAGGACAATGCAAGAAAAACAGTGATGCCTTCTAATAAGACGCCACATTTTACTGCGCGCTTTATACAGTCGAAGCATCTAGCTTAAGTATGGCGCGGTCACTTTTGGCAAGGTAGAAAATGTCATGAAATGCGAAACTGACTCACATCCATCGAATATGATTCTTGGATTTCTTTTCCACCAGCTCTATGCCATCCAAGACGTTGGTGATGTCATACACTCTTCGCTTCGGACCCCAGCTTGGTCGCGACCTTGTTTAGGTCGAGAATGCCCCCAGGGGGCAGATCTGACGAGATCCATAAATTTTCGAGTTAAATAGACCAGTGATACATCAAAACGAGGTCTCTTCACTTTTAGAGCTTCTGAGAAATGAAACAGACACATTTGTAAAATTTAAACGTTTCCTTCCTGAATCATGAAAGCATCACTTATTTCTTCTTGACTAGTGAGCATGAACAGCAGTAAGATTCTACAGTAACAACACAGGGGCTGAATTTTATGAACCACACTTTTCAAACTGTATAAAAAGGCATTATCCTCCCCCAGGTAAACAGGGCTTTAGACTCGAGAGAATAAAATGAGGGCTTGAAATGTTTCCCACACACGTGTGCCTCTTCCGAGTCTACTGCCCAGAGCCCGCCGCCTCTTAGTACAGCCAGAGGGGCGAGTCTGCCGCGACATTCTGAAGGACAGAACTACAAGTGGTTTAAAGAAATTCAGTTATTTGCCCTGAGTTAAGAAATGCTTCAGAAAGCAATGGACTTAGATTTTTTTTTTAAATTCTTAGATCATACCTGGGCAAAATACATGCCCAGGATGTGCCCTAGAGGGGCTCTGAGGACCATGTGGTGCCAGGAATCAGACCCCGGGATTCACACACGCAAGGTAAGTGCTTTCATTTCTCAGCCACATTCTGGTCAAGACAAACGAATCTTTTAAAAATGTTTGAAGTGTTTCCATAGAGACTAATCCCAGTGATGGAGTCTTATAAAGGTTTGGCTTGGGGGCCGGAGGCGATGGTCCAGCGGGTAGGGCATTTGCCTTGCACGCGGCCCCCATGCTGGCCCGGTTTCTATCCCCGGGCATCCATATGGTCCCCCAAGCACCGCCAGGAGTAATTCCTGAGTGCAGAGCCAGGAGAAACCCCTGAGCATTGCCGGTGTGACCCAAAAAGAAAAAAAAAAAAAAGAAACAGGAAATGGCACCAGGCGGCAGTGCCTACTAGGGAACCCTGCCATGATGCCCCCGAGACAGGTCCTCCGGGCTGCTAGAGGATGAGGGTTCGCTGATCCCAGAAGCGCGAACAGGAGGCTGCTGTCTACCACCGCATGAAGGAGAGGGGCCTGGACGCAGCAGCCTAGAAGCTGGCGCAGTGCAGCAAGAACACACAGCAACCGAGACTGGGCTACCCCTAGGCAGCGGTGGGGCGGCCAGGCTGCAAAGTGCAGGCAACACCACCCCAGGGCTTCACTTTCCTCTCTGAGGGAGGCACTTGGAGAGCCAATCCAAGTAAAGCAGTCAGACGACAGCGTTCTCTAACAGTAACAGAGCACTACCTGAAAATGTACAACTGAGTGATTCTTGTAACTCTTTTGGAACTTTTGTTTGCTCCCCACATCGTGGGGGTAGGTGGGTCCGCATCTGGTGGTGCCCAGGTCATTCTCCTGTGTCTGTGCTCAGGATTCATGATTCTCTCCTGGCGGGACTCCGGGGACCACAGGCCGCGCTGGGGATCAAACCCAGGCAGGCTGTTTGCAAGGCCAGTGCCCTCCCACTGCACATTAAGGTTACGATCATCCAAGCAAAGAGCTTAACACAGAGCCAGGTATTACACACCATAAGTGGTGAGACATAAGTTAGCGGAAGGGGACGGATGGAGAAAAGACTCCAGAGGTAAAAGTGACCAATCCTGGGGTCCAACTGGGGGTGAAACTGAGGCCGAGGCAGAGGACTACAGTAAGAGTTGGTATGAGGACCAGGGCGGGAGAAGGCTCAGCCATGCTCCGCCCTGCAGGACGCCTAGTTCTGTTTCCTCGCACTACCTGGACCCCAGAGCACGAGCCAGAAGCAGCCCCTGACCACACACTGCTAGGTGTGATCCCTAAACAAAAACAACAACAAAAATATTGTACACGGAAATCTAGATGTCATTCAGTGAGATGTGGATGTAATTACAGGGAGACTAGGGAGGAGACCATCTCTCACAACAATTTCTGGATGAATTAAGAACCCGAGCAAGGGCCAGAGCGACAGTACAGTGGGGAGGTCGTTTGCCTTGCATGCAGCCGACTGAGTTTGATCCCTGCCATCCAGTATGGCCCCTGAGCACAGCCAGGAGTAATTCCTGAGTGCCGAGTCACGAGTAACCCCTGAACAGTGCCAGGTGTGGCCCAAAAAGGCTAAAAAAAAAAAAAAAAGAAAAAAAAAGGAAGCAGAGTAATTGGGAGTCCACGTCGAGCTCCATGCCAGGTGTCCAGGGTAGAAAAACCAGGAATCAGAGGGAAACCAGGAAGGCAGGGAATGTTCCACATCTGCTGCCAACGTCTGCAGGGCTGCTTCCAGAGAACTCGGACAGGAGCCTGACGCACGCCGTCCATTTTCACATTTCGAAGCAGCTGAGAGTACAGCGGCGTTTGTGCACGTTATTCAGAGACAACCTCGGAGTTCAGCTACAACTCCAAACTGCATTTCCATGTTCAACTAGTATGTTTTAAGTGTCTTGCCAACTAATGTGCATTTCCAACAAATCATTTAAATCACAAAGTTCAAGCTACAAACATCTAAAGCCTACTCACAAATCAACTTACTTCTCATGGACACGTATTGCACATTATCTTCTAAATTAATTCTTATTTTTTGATGGCTGAAAAAAAAAGAAGATGTAGAAATTCAGTAACTTAAAACCAGCAACCCCAAATGAACATTACTTTATCGCTAAGACAGTGTCTCCCCTCCGACTGGGGGAACGATTTGGGCAAGGGAAAGCGAATGCACCCTGAAGACACTGCAGGCTGGGTTCGGGATACGGGAATAAAGTGCCATAAGGCGGCCACAAAGCACACGAACTGAGGCACGGCAAGCCACGCCTGTGTAGCTACTCCAGCTGTAACTGCATCTGGTAATGTTAAGAGTCAAAGTCCCAGAAGTATGGCTTTCAGAAGTATGGAAGCAGAAGCGAAAAAGAGGGGGAAAAAAAGCACGAGGAGGAGGAGCACGGGGAGCACTGGAGAATATGTGTGGGAGCTCATCGCTGCCCAGACCTGGCCTTACTGACCGGCACAGGCACTGTGGATACAAACGAAGACAAAGAGAACCAAACGCTGCTACTGACCCCTGGAGCTTAAGAGATGAACCAAGAGTAACAACTCCAGCACCAACGGCTCACCAGTTTAGAGTGTTTTATTTTATTTGTCTTGTTCTTCTTATAATATTTCTTTTATTAATATAGATTCTAATACTATAATATTAAAAAGTATTCATTTAAGCATCTAGTTTGACATGGAATTTTAAAATGTTCTTATCTCTAGGTTGATTCTAAAACAGTGCTTTAGAAGCTCTGAACGTTTCGTAAACTGGCAGTGGCATGTGTAACACCTAGAAGAGTTTTTTAATGAGTAAATAATCCCTTAAGTAAACCAGGGCAAGCTGCGGTCCATGATCAGCCCCGTGCTCGGGCCGCTGCACAGGGAGCACCAGGCGCGGCCACCAAGCCTGTTCTCAGGGTCGGCGCCTACGCACAGGGAACAAAACTACACGCCACCTTGGCTGTAATGCCATGGACAAGGGAATTCCGAAAGGGCACTGACGAGTCAGCTGGACAGTGGCTGCCTGAGAAGGCAGGCGCAGGGAGAGGGACAGCTGAGCCCAGAAGGACGGAGGCAGAGGCTGCCTGACTCTGTCGCACCTGGAGCGGGGAGGGCAAAGCCAGGACTCCTGGGGCAAGGAAGGAAACGGCGGCCCCAAGAGTTAAGGAAGGAATTACCGGGGCGGAGAGGACAGCGGGAGGGCGTCTGCCTTGCACACAGATAACCCTGATTCGATCCCTGGTATCTCATACGCTCCCTGAGCACTGTCAGGAGTAATCCCTGAGTGCAGAGCAGGAGTAACCCCTGAGCATGGTAGGATGTGACCCAAAAAAGCGGGGGGTTGGGGGGGAATGAAGGAAAGGAATTCCTGCACCCTGGAGATAAGATAGAACCCGGCCGGACTCTGCAGGCAGAAGGGCATGGCAGCCTTGAGCACGGCACACGAGGTCCCCCAAGGCAGGTCACACTAAGGAATGTGGCTTTATGCCATGGCAGCGGAGACTCGCCAAAGTTCTGCACAAGAATGTGACAGTCCAGCTCTCAGTTTAGAATCACAGGCAGACACAGGAAGGCAAGAGGCGGAGCGGGAAGTCCCAGGCAGGCGCACAGTGAACAGCTGTTCTGGCCCTCGGCATCGCTGACAAGAAGATTGCATCTATTAGCGGGTTCCTTTGATCTGGAATAATTCCACTCAGACTGATTCTACTGCAAAAATTAATTTAGCTGTTAGAATCCAATGGAAAAAGAGATCTGCTGGGGTGTGCAAGGCTGCCCTGGGAAGGCCTGTCTGCCTCGGGAGCGGGGCTGTGCACGGCCGCAGTCAGGCGCTCTGATACCGTGCTGACCGGGGTGACCGGCACACATGTCCCCAACAGCGCGAGGACGAGCAGAGTCCAACCAACTGTCACTGCTATTTTTACATCTAACCCTTCTGTTCTGGGTCTCTGGATGAGACAGAGTCTATCCGAGCAAAATTCCTGAGTGGAAAACAGATCCAGCCTCAGGAGACGCACACGCATCCCCCCTGAACTACTGCGTATACTAAGGTCTGCTGTTTCCTGTGGAGCCGGTCCTCTGACAGCCCTAAGAGTGCACCTGGGGCCTGACTAGGTCAGGGCACACAGGTGCGGGCGGGCGGAGGGAGGCTCCTGACCTTGCTCTGGGGCAGCGTCCAGTCAACTGTTCCCAAGCCATGATTGTTAGCCCACATATTCCAAAGGGCGCAGCCCCCGCTCTACTGCTCTCCATGGGGACACAAAGATAATGCCTCACTTTAGCCGCAGAGCACAGAAACTGTGGCTTCCCCTCACACGCTCAACGCAGCTGCGTTACCCATCGGTGATACTCAATTGGGGGGCACAGGCTCAGCACCTCCCAACAGCCTCCGCTTCATGCTGTCCACTGAGTGGGAAAACTCCTTTATCCTGGAGCCAAACAACGCCATCAACCCTCGGGACAGCCTGGAACCAAACCAAGGAGGCTGACCCTTCTGCACAATTCCAGGGACAGCACAGACATCTCCCTTCGCTTCCCAACGGTCCTTACTGAGCCATGACTACCAACACCATCTCTGTATCCCTCTCTGAACCCGAGTTCAGTGCTGCGGGAGGAAAGAGAGGGGGAGAGAGGCCCCGACACAGCCCCCTCGGAGCTGCAGGATCCCAACGCCTGCTACAAGCCACTGCCAAGTGACTGTGAAGCCGGAGCAAGCCCGAAAGTGTCTAAGTCCTAGGAAAGAAACCGTTACTGATTCTCCTTCTCAACCGCGGCCATGCTTGGCACATATTGGACTCTAGTCACGGATACTCAGCACAAGCTGGAAGTATTGCAAGCCGTACAGGGGGTTAATTTCAAGCAGGTGCTCAACCCATTGATCCCTGGCACTGCCTATGGGTGGTCCAAGGCCTGAGCACAGAGCCAGGAGGTAAGTCGCGAGCACTACTGGGTGTGGCCCCCAAACCAAACCCAAACAAACAAACGAATTAAGACAAAAATAGGCACCGATGACTCCAACTGGTGAAATACTCGGAACTAGGAAATAATGAGTCTTTACGGAATGCGACCAGCCTATCACAGCCCGGCTCATCGAGATGCACCCTGCTGCAGTCCTTTTTAATCTGGCCCAGAGCCTCACAACAAGCCAGACGACCCCCACTCCATGAGGACCTCCATTTTCCACATCCGGACTTCCCTCTGCGTCAGAACTCCACCCAGCAGACCGGCCTATCACAGCCCGGCCTGCGCGCCCTACATGGCCGCGCGGTTCATCAATAAATGCTGGATTTTGAGATGACTACAAGAGTATGCTACCCACACGGCAGAGCCTGGCAAGCTACCCGTGTCGTATTTGATATGCCAGATACCAGTAGCAATTATAGACCTCATTCCCATGACCTGATGGAATGGTTTGAGGCTCTTTATGTTCCTGGAGCAAGCAGGTTCCCTTGGGCCTCTACTTGCATGAGACAGGTCATATGGAGATGTTACTGGTGCCCGCTCGAGCTAATCGATGATGAACGGGAAGACAGTGATACGGAATGCGACAGGGCGCAGACTCCCTCTGCAAGTGAGCAAGTCGGCAGCTGAAGGAGAGCGAGCGGGTGAGCACTGGCCACTGCGTGTAGCTCCTGTAACTGCCACGGCAACAAGGGAGGAAGCGGGGAGGGAAAAACAGGAACACGGGCACAGTCATTCGGGGTTCCTAAGAGAAAACAGAGGCCTACTTTAAAAAAAAGGAAGGATGAGAGAAGAGAGAGAGAGACAAAGAAAGAAAGAAAGAAAGAGAGAGAGAGAAAGAGAGAGAAAGAGACAAAGGAGAGAAAGAAAGAAAGAAAGAAAGAAAGAAAGAAAGAAAGAAAGAAAGAAAGAAAGAAAGAAAGAAAGAAAGAAAGAAAGAAAGAAAGAAAGAAAGAAAGAAAGAAAGAAAGAAAGAAAGAAAGAAAGAAAGAAAAGAGAAAAGAAAAAGAAAGAAAGAAAAGAAAGAGAAAGAGAAAAGAAAGAAAGAAAAGAAAAGAAAAGAAAAGAAAGAAGGAAGGAAGGAAGGAAGGAAAAGAAAAGAAAAGAAAAGGAAAAAAAGAGTAAACGGGTGCCTGGGGAAACAGCTCAAAGGGTCAGCATGCACCTGTCTGTGTGGGGAGACCCAGCGCCAAGCCCAGGCATCACATGCTCCCCTGAGCACTGCCAGGAGCACCCCTCAAAGTGCAAGGTGCAGCCCTGATCTTACACATGGCAAATCCTCGCTGAACCCCTCAGAACAATCAATCACCTAGCCCCGAGGGCGGCAGAGGGAGCTCTCCTTTCAGACAAGGTCACTCGGTGCTGTCCAGGAGACGGAACTCCACATGGTCAAATCACACCGCTGTTGCCTCAGAGGCTCCGAGCACCCCAGATGGAGCACTGCTCCCCATTCTCTGCAGATCTTTGCATGGGAGAGGGCAGGGGAGGAGCAGTGGACAGGACTCCCCGGAGGCTGACATCCAGGATGAAAAGCGCTCACATACGCCACACCCCCAGGGAGATGCTCCCGCAGGTACATCACCAGCACCCCATCACCTGAAGGTGACCTGCAGACCCAGATTGAGGCTCGGACTCTCCCGGGGTCACGCCAACACTACCACGGTCTAATTTCCAAAACGCCTGTCCAAGAACACAACTGGGACAATACATGGTCTCTGAGGACCCTTGCCAGGGCTCAAAAAGAAAGGGGACCCGGATGAAGGGGTTCCTTGCCATGCTAAGCCAGCGCCGGCAATACTGCCAAGGGCAGCTGCGTGGCAAGCAGCCCCTGTGAACGGAGGAAGCTGTCCACAGTGGTGGTGCTGCCGGTATCTGTCTTCTTCCCAGAAAACAGATTTCTTCTCCTAGCAAATGTGTAAGAGAGGAAGTGGAGGAAAGGGCTGGTAATCAGAAAGAAGCCAGGGTTTAACAGCACTGAAAGTGCCAGGCCTAAGCCACAACTCCTGTGAAAAGTGCAGTCCAGTCACAGGCCCTGCTAGCGAGGGAGGCGAGGGTGAATGGACACCACCTCAGAAAATTCAGAGACACTCCAGAGCCCGTCAGAGTCCCTGGAAGAGATGAGGAGCACGAGGCACCCGGGATGCTCGGGGGAAGGGGGCGGTTTAAGGATCATCAGAACACTGCCCCTCAGGGGTTAAGGGTGTCAGAGCACTGCCCCTCAGGGGCTGCCCCTCGGGTTAAGGGTCTTTAGAGCACTGCCCCTCAGGGGTTAAGGGGGTCAGAGCACTCCCCCTCAGGGGTTAAGAGTCCAGAGCACTGCCCCTCAGGGGGTTAAGGGTCATCAGAGCACTGCCCCTCAGGGGTTAAGGGTGGGCAGAGCACTGCCCCCGGGGTTAAGGGCTCAGAGCACGCCCTCAGGGAGGGCCGCCAACACGCCCCCAGGGGTTAGAGTCCAGAGCACTGCCCCTCAGGGGTTAAAGGTCGTCAGAGCACTGCCCCTAGGGGTTAAGGGTCGCCAGAGCACTGTCCCTCAGCAGCCCGACAGGAAGGAGCCCACGGAGAGAAGGCTCGCCTGAGGGTGCCGGGGGACTAGAGCAGTGGTCTTCAACCCCAGGCGGGCAGGTACAGAAAGGGTGGAAACTAGTCTCCCACCTTAGTTCCACCTGGGGGCCGTAGAAAGGCGGCAGGACGCTGCCCCTCAAGGCTCTGGGGGACCGGGGGACGGGATGGCACAAGCCTCAGCGGGGGCTCAGCCAGTTCTGAGGGAACTTCACCATGACACAGTGCCAGCTGGACTAAAAGGGACGGGGCCGTTCAAATTAGTATGGCAGGCTGCAAACAAGACAGCATCTCTCTTGAAAAAGAAAGAGAAGGTGTAAAAAGACAACCCAGCTGGAGCCATAGCAGCTAGAGCACTTGCCTGGCCTGAGTTTGATCTCCAGCATCCCACATGGTTCCCCGAGCACTGTCAGGAGAGATCCCTGAGCGCAGAGCCCAAAGTGTCTCCTGAGCTCATGGAGCATGTGCCCTCCACCCCCACTGAAAGGAATAAGTCAAAGAGGCTGGAACCATGAGGCCAGAGGAGAAAGGGGGCACAGAATCACTCCCAGTCTCGGGGCCAATCAAGAGATCTGCAGCACTTCAGAACACAAGCCACCTCCATGAACCCCAATCCCCTCGGTACTCATCTGCGAGCCATCCAAGTACCGAAGGCGCCATATTGGGGCGGCCAGGTGGGTGGGGCATTTACCTTGCACGCGCCGGTCTGTGCTGGCACGGGTTCGATCCCCAGCATCCCATATGGTCCCCGAGCACCGCCAAGAGTAATTCCTGAGTGCAGAGCCAGGAGAAACCCCTGAGCATTGCTGGGTGTGACCCAAAAAAGCAAATAAATAAATAAATAAATAAATAAAGATCTAGGGTACTTAAGTTTTTGTTTGCTTGCTTCCTAATACAAATAGTGGGTGTTCTGGAAACTACCAGTGCTAAGCCCTGCCTAGTACGTTAGCAACTTTTATTTTCAGAGATAGCTCTTTGCCTCAAATGCGTGTATGAAGGAGTAATAGCCCTGTAAGAGCTTTTCTGAAAATAATGGTGTTTTCTCTCAAGTGACTGCTTTATCCTCATTCAAATTTTCCTTATTTTGGAGCCGGAGCAATAACAGTGGGTAGTGCGTTTGCCTTGCACACAGCCGACTCGGGTTCAACCCCTGGCATCCCATATGGTCCCCGAGCACCTCGAGGAGTAATTCCTGAGCAAAGAGCCAAGAGTAACTCCTGAGTGTCGCCGGTGTGACCAAAAAAGAAAGAATTAAGTGGTTTTGCTGGAGTGGCGTTTTCATCAAATTCTCCAAGATTCAGACCACCAACATAGACTCTGGTCACACGGGTGCCGAGAGCGTGAATGACCTCCCACAAGAAGGATGTGGACACGAGATTAACACTGGTTGAGGGAGGAAACAAAAAGGAGCCTGGGGAGAAGCCAGTCCAAGAGTTGTCAAAAGAAATCAAATGCGAGTAGAAGAGAGGAGAAAAAGAAGAGCCGCTGGAATTAACAAGAGTCAGGGCTCCTGAGTCTCAGCCCTCAGATCTCCCAGGCAGCAGCAGGCAGGAGAGCAAACCAAGGCAGGCCGCGCCAACAGGGCTTTCAAAAGGCCTCGCCAGCAGCAATGGGGGAAAAAAAGCTAAGAGAAGCGCAGCCTGGGAGCCACACGAGTTGAGAACTTTGGGTTCAAAAGACAGGAATAAATTCAGCAAGTGGTTTTACCTAGCCACGACGAACTCAGTAGGAGTCAGGCACTGTGAGGCTAAGCTCCGGATTTTTTAAGTAACTAAGAGCATGGGGCAAGCCACTTAATACCTCCAAGTTAATCCTGGCAACTGGAAAACAAGAATAATCCCGCAGGACCGCAGCGAGGGTCCGACGGATACGAGGCTCGTGTGGACCATCTGTGCGGACCCGGTGCACACCAGCTACAGCCAGCAAACAGAAGTGGGTGCCGAGCACGAGCACACGGGCCAGGCCGCTCGCCTCACACGTGGCCCACCCGGGGTCCATCCCCAGCATCCCGTTTGTGCCCCACGCGCGCCCCGCACTGCCAGAAGTGAACCCTGAGCGCGAGCCAGGCACATTAGCTGATCTAATAGGGGGTCGTGCAGCAGCAAATGCTCGCTAGCTTCAGAAGGGCTGAGAAGCCAGAGGACTTTCGCAGGAAGTCGGACCACAAGGAGCATGCGGGGTGGGCGTGGGAAATGCGATCCGGAGTGGGTGCGTGGGTGTGTGTGTGTGTGTGGAGGGGGGGGAGACGGCCGCAGGCGGCGGCCGCACGGCAGGAGAATGCCAGCACCGGGCCGGAGGGCAGAGTCGCACGGAGGACGAGCCGGTGCGGGGGGCACCGCGCGCTTCTCCCACGGCGACGGGCGCTCACGCACCGGGACGGCCGCCTGCACGCTGCGGGCGAGGTGCGGGCAGAGCAGCCGAGCGCAGAGCGCACGGTCCTGGGTGGGCAGCACGGCCACAGCCCCCACCCCGCTGGGCGGGAAGCAGGTGGGGAAGAGAAGAGCCATGGGGGGCTTACCAGCAGCCCCTCGACGTTGATGGGGTCTCGGCAGCGGCGGCGCACCGTCTCCCTGCGCCGGGTCCACGAGCAGGCTGGGCAGTTTCCGCGCCGGCCGCTGCTGACTCATGCTGCCGCGTCCGTCGCCGCTGGCCCTCGCACCCCGCCGGCTCTCCCGCCTTCTCCCGCTCGGATCGGGTCCCGCCCCCGACCCGCCGCTGCCCGGCGGCGACCCCTCCGCAATCGGGATCCCCGCGGCTGCCTCCGAGGCACCGCCGGGCTCGGGCAAGCCCGCCAACAAACTCGCCCCGGCCCCACGATCTGGGCAGCAAGCACGGTGGCCGGCGGGCGGGCGAGCGGGCGAGCGGGGCGTCAGGGCGGCAGAGCCGCCATGTTCCCGCATGCGCAGTGCCCGGCGCCCAGTGCGCATGCCCGTCGCCGCGCGCTCCCACACGCTGCCGCCGGGCCCGAGCGGGCGCCGGGAAAGCCCGGAAGGCGGCGCGCGCGGAGCGGGCGCGTGTGGAAAAGGAAAAGGTGGAGCGAGGCACGCAGGGCTCCGGGGCGGGGCCGGAGGCGTGGGGACAGTCCCAAACTCGGCGGTTGCCTTGGAAATCCTGATACGGAAAAAAAAAAAAAATCCAAAAGAACAAAAACAAAACACCCCAAAAAAAAAGCAACGAAATAGCTGGAGATTCTGAGCACCAGGGATGGAAAGTGATTCTACAGCTCCCTCGTGCAATCAAACCTGGTGCTGATGCTTTGTAAATGTCGGTCATCCAATCACTGTGGCATTGTTTACGTGGCTGTTTTTCTCTCTCTCCTTTTCTTTTTAATCCCTTAAATCAGCATTTGTCGTCTTTGACACCCTGGCACATGTTCTGCTTACACCTTTGCATGCCAATCTTCTACCAAAATTGAGGTTTTTATCCTTCCTCGCAGTTTACAGATCAGTTTTATTCGTTGAATAAATGATCTATTGCCTCTGGGTCAAGTATATAGTAGCCACGGGGAATAAATGCATTTGGCACAGGGGAAGTCTGAAATTCCAGCAGAGACAATAAATAGACAAACAAGATATTTCTAACCCGAAGCCAGAACTGTGTTTCCCAAGTTTTGGCTCTCTCTGGAAGACTTGAAGCAAGTTACTGAATTGCCCTGAGCCTCGGTTTCTTCATCCGTTAAGTTGAGAATAATGTAGTGAGGATTAAATGAATTAAGAGCCAGAGAAATTTTTGCAGGGCTTTTTTGCTTCCTTTGCGTGTCTGGCCCTGGTTCCATCGCCCACATTACCTATGCTGACGTAAGTGCTAGAGGGTGAGCAGGGTGTAGGGAGTGGGGAGGGAGGGACAGCTGGAATGAAAGCTTTGAGGTGGGGAGCCCATGTTTGATTCCTAGCACCTCCCCTTCCCCTGAACTGTATCACTGTATCACTGTCTTCCTGTTCATCATCGATTTGCTCGAGCGGGCCCCAGTAACATCTCCATATGTCCTGTCTCATGCAAGTAGAGCCCAAGGCATCTGCTTGCTCCAGGAACATAAAGAGCCTCAATCCATTCCAGAATGAGGTCTATAATTGTTACTGGTATTTGGCATATATATCAAATACAACACGGGTAGCTTGCCAGGCTCTGCCGCAGGTAGCATACTCTTGTAGGCATCTCTAAGTCCAGCATTTATTGATGAACCGCGTGGCCGAGCGAGCCGGGCGCTGATAGGCTGGTCTGCTGGGTGGAGGTCTGACGAGAGAAGTCCGGATGTGGAAAATGGAGGCCCTCATGGAGTGGGGGGTCGCCTGGCTTGTTGCGAGGCTCTGCTGGGATGGTGGGCCAGGGCTAGAACCCACCATCCCTCCCGGGGCGCCTCGTGAGCGGCTGGTCACAGGGAGAGCCAGTAGCAGCTCTCCCCTGAACACCGCAGAGCAATTCTCTCAGCACCAGAGTGATAGCACAGAGGGTAGGGCATGTGCCTTGCACGCAGCCAACCTGGGTTCAATCTTAAGCATCCTATAGAGTCCTCAGGAGCACTGCCAGGAGTAATTCCTGAGCACAGAGCCAGGAATAATCCCTGAGCATCACCGGGTGTGACACAAAAAGCAAAAATTAAAAAAAAATTGAAAAAGAAAAAATCCTCTCAGCACCAAAACTGAAGCTAGGCCACCCCCCCCCCTTCCCACCAGCACTACCGGGTGCAACGCCAAGACAAAATAAAACAAAAGGGCAGGGCCAGGGAGATGGTTTGAAGAGCTAAAACATTTGGTCCCTCCCAAACACTGCAGGGAGTGGTACCCCCTCAGCACCAAAGGGTATGGTGCCCCCTTAATTATTTATTTATTTATTTATTTATTTATTTATTTATTTATTTATTGCTTTTTGGGTCACACCCGGTGACGCTCAGGGGGGGTTACCTCCTGGCTCTGCAATCAGGAATTACTCCTGGCAGTGCTCAGGGGACCATATGGGATGCTGGGGATCGAACCCAGGCCGGCACAGGCCGGCCGCTTGCAAGGCAAACGCCCTACCCGCTGGGCTATCGCCTCCGCCCCCGCCCCTTAATTAAATGCAATAGAGAAGTACAGGGGTTGGGGACAATATCTAAGCCTTCTACTTAGACTTGCGTGTGTGAGTGTGTGTGTGTGTGGGGGGGTTCTGGTTTCCGCTGTGCTATAAACTGCTAGGGGAGAAAGGCATTATATAGCTGTGTGTTTCATGCAGCAAACACAGTTTGGTAGGCCATGAGTCCTGAATAAATGTTTGCTAACCGAATGGCTTGAAATCAAGGCTAATCTGGGAAACACCTCTAGAAGTTTGGATTTTGTTGCAAAATACTTTCCCAAAGCAGCTTAAAGGTGCCTTGATCCAGCTGGGTCCGGAAGAAGGGAAGCAAGGCGGCGCCTTAACCTCTGCCTTCCCCCTGTGCTGTCTCTCTGGCCACCAACTCCCTTTTCTTAAATGAATAACTCTTGGGCCACGGATGTGATTCAGCATTAGAGCATTTGGTTTGTGTGTGTGAGGCCATGAGTTCAACCCCTGGAGCTGCAAACCCTAAAGGATAGATTTCTCTCACTTTAGGCTGCTATTGTGTTGCTCAAGGATGCACACTTGGAGCTCACACACACGCTTAGCTGCTAGAGACTGCAGTTGGGGTCCCAGGGTCCCAGGGATCGCCCATGGCAGAGCCCTGGATCCACACTTGGACACGTGGGGCACTGCTGGGGATCAAACTCTGGCCTCCCAGCCTGCGCTTGCTCAACAACTCCTGGGTCCAACGTTTTTGCTTGGTCTGTTTTGTTTCCTTTTCTTCTCCATGAGAGAAAAACCATCTCTGGTCTTTCCGCCTGACTTACTGCTCTCGTCTAATCTCCAGGCCCAGCCCCCTCATTCTAAAGAGGACAAGAGGATGCAGCAGTGTTGCATGAGGACACAGCCACAGCACGCTTCAGGGGCCTGGGGGTGATTTCCAGCCTGGCTGTTCTTTTTTTTCCTTTTTTTTCTTTTTGGGTCACTCCCGGCAATGCTCAGGGGTTTCTCCTGGCTCTGCACTCAGAAATTACTCCTGGTGGTGCTCGGGGACCATATGGCATTCCGGGGATCGGACTCGGGCTGGCATGGGCCAGCCGCGCAAGGCAAACGCCCTACCCACTGGGTTATCGCTCCAGCCCCCAGCCTGGCTGTTCTAACTGGGCAGTTCAGTACTCACGCGGTGCAGGGAATCAAACTTAGGGCCCCTACAAGGCACGTGTTCTGCCTTTTAAGTTCTTATTTCATGCCCTCCACAATGTTTTTTTGTTTTGTTGGGGTGATTTTGTTTGTTTGTTCGTTTGCACTTCAGGAGACCAAGACCAGACTTCAGCGTTTGAGGGGTGTGCGTGCTGCTGAGTTACAGGCTGGGCAGGATTTTATCTGTTTTTATCACTGGCTGGGTCACATTCCACTGTGTATTTGTGCTTTATCTGCTCACCCCCCAGAGTAACCCAGAGTGTGCTGTCTGGCACCCTGCAAAATGCTCACGGCTCCTCTTGTAAAATTCACATCCGGCAAGAAAGGTAGGTGGTTTTCTGCCCATTTTACAGATCAGGCAAATGAAGATTAGCAATGGGGAAAATGTCGCAACATTGCAGAGGGGCAGCGGTGGAGACAGGGTTGGGTTCCAGAGCCGATGAATTTGTTTGAAATCCTTGGGAAGGTTCATGAAGGGGAATGAGCTAGTCTGCAACCAGAGCGGGGTTGACAGCGGGTAGGGCATTTGCCTTGCACGCAGCTGGCCTGTGCCGGCCTGGGTTCGATCCCCGGCATCCCATATGGTCCCCGAGCACCGCCAGGAGTAATTCCTGAGTGCAGAGCCAGGAGAAACCCCTGAGCATTGCTGGGTGTGACACAAAAAGCAAAAAAAATAAACAAACAAACAAACAAAAAAAAAAAGAGGGGTTGAGTGAGTGAAAGTACAGTAAGCGTCAGGGAAACCCTCCAGGCGAAGCAAGAGCACCACTGGGGAGGGCACAGCTCTAGGTTCTTCCAGCCCTGGGACCCGGCTTCATCCAGACACTAAATCATTCCTCATGTTTGGAGCATGTGCTTGGCAGCAGAGCAGCGCTGGGCAGAGATGCCAACCCTAGGCATGGGAAGAGGGCTTCCCGGGAGCTCCGTGGACCCCATGTTGGCAGAGCCATGCATTCAGAATGCATTGGCGCTGAATTCAGGTGTGTATCACATACCACAGAGCTGGGTGACAGCAGGGGAAAAGAACAACCAAATCGGGCAGAAATCGCAGGTGCTTTTCATTCATCTTACACAGCATACGAGGACAATATTTCTAGAATACAGCAGAAAAGGACATAGGCTGAACAAGGTTAAGTGACTTACTCTCCAGATCCTTTCTTTGCTCCTCCACGTCCTAGAGTGGCACACACAGTGCCCAGCACAGACATTCTGTTACCTCCCATGCCCTCTTGCTTTGAGCATGCTTCCCAGGACAGAATGGCGCCTGGGCAGAATGCGGTGTTGAGCCTTGGGATCTTAAAAGCAGAACTAGCCAAGGCCAGGAGCCCAGTCGTGCCTGATGCATGCAGAATGGGCCGTCTGTTCAAACCTATTTTACCATCCATTACAAAATCTTCACTCCAGAGGTCATTGAGAACAGCCATTCCCCCAAACTCTTTGTGATAATGAACATGGTCTGCACTGTCCAATATGAGAAACCTTAGCTACAGGTGGTTGTCAAGTATTTGAAATGTCTCCAGTGTGTCCGAGTGTCAGAAACCGCTTTGCTGCTCAGCTTTGTGCTGGGGTGCAGTTGCGTTTCCCAACAATATATGGAGAGCAGGACGGGATCTCCTTCTGCCCCAGGGGGATCAGCGGCAGCTGACCAAGACTAGCACTTGCCCACCCAGCAAAGTTTCAGAGAGCTTTTGCTCACACGGCTCTGGCATACAATCCAGTATCAGGAGAACCCCAAATTTTAGTTCTTTGCTGGACCGAGGCCAGTGGTTATGCCAGGTTCCATAAGCCAGATGGCCGCTACCACATGCTTACGGGCAGAGAGAGCGGAGCTGACAGAGACCGAGAAAGGGAAAAGGAGGCTACTTTTATATCCCATTGCCCCCACCATGCCCACAACAGCGGGTCTCAGTCAGGAGCAATTCTATCAGGCTAGCTTCCCCAAGCAGCTCACCTGGTCTAGGCTATTGAAATGTTAATTTTGCTTTAGCCAAGCTCTGCCTTTGAAATTTCTCTGCAGGCCCTATGCAGAAATGGTGGAGGGCATCTGAGATGAACTATATCTCAGAATTAATACAAAAAACATATATACCATGGCTTGGGGCTGGAGGCGATAGCCCAGCGGGTAGGGCGTTTGCCTTGCACGGCTGGCCTGTGCGGCCCGGGTTCGATCCCCGGCATCCCATATGGTCCCCAAGCTCCACCAGGAGTAATTCCTGAGTGTAGAGCCAGGAGTAACCCCTGAGCTCCGCCCGGATGTGACCCAAAAAAAAAAAAAAAACAAAAACCCCCATATATACCATGGCTATTCTACAGCTAAGTATATATTTCTTCAAACTTGCACAAGATCTTTGTCTTCAGGGTTGTTCGGGGTTTAGAATTTACTAGCTTTTAGAATTTACTTAGAGTCACGCTCGCCTGCCAGGAGGCAAACAGCATTTCTCTCTGATTTAATTATGGCTACATTAAATTTAAAAGAGGATTCAACACAGTCAAACTCTGGTAAGATATTTCAGTCCCACGAGGGATCCATGAAAAATGAGAGGAAACATTTATACCAGCTAATATAGAATTCATGGTAAGATACTCTGCCACATAGAGTCATAGATTCAAACTGTTTTTCTGCCCCTATCTACAAGGTGACCTGTAGGAGGTAACTCCAGGCTAGATGCAGAGACTCTGAGCAGCTGTCTTCGGGCATGTCACCCAACATCTGAGGAACTGAATTTACTTCCCCTAAAATAGCCACATAACATAGTTTTGTTTAGATTCATCTGTAGACCTATCTTTCCACATTCTTGGTCAAAGTCAGCCAGCATTTGTGCCGCTTGGCTAGTGTTGGTGTTATTAGAACGATGTCATCAGCGAAGCAGAGGTGGTGTAGTTGCCGACCATCTATCTTCACTCCCATTCCTTCCCATTCTAATTGTCACATGATGTTCTCGAGGGTGGTGCTGAAGAGTTTTGGTGAAATGGTATCACCCTGTCTAGCCCCTCTTTTGACATCGATGATCACTTCTTTGTATAATGGTGAGATTCTGGTGGTGAATCCGTAATACAGCTCACGAAGGATCTTGATGTATTGGGTTTGAACACCCTGTTTGGCTAGGGCTTCGATGACCGCTTCAGTCTCCACAGAATCAAAGACTTTCTGTAAATCAATGAACGTGAGACAGAGCGGCATCTTGTACTCCCTACAAACCTCAATGAGCTTGGTTACTGTGCGGATATGGTCGATTGTGCTGAATTCTTTCCGGAAGCCAGCTTGCTCGCATGGTTGTCCTTCATCTAGTGTTCTGCCAATCCTGTTCAGGATGACTCGTGTAAACAGCTTGTAGATGACGGACAACAGGCAGATGGCAGACAACAGGCAAATGCTGGCTGACTTCGACCAAGAATGTGGAAAGATAGGTCTATAGCCAAATCTAAAGAAAACCATGTTTATGAAAAATGAACTAGTTCCTGAGGTCCCATTCACTCTCAATGGAACAAACATCTCTGAATGCAGCAGTTATGTGTACCTAGGTCGAGAAGTCAACATGATGAACGACCTAAAACCTGAGCTGTGCAGGAGGAAGAGAGCGGCATGGAATGCCTTCAAAGACATTGAAGAAATAGCTAAAAGGACAAAGAACCTCCGGCTCCGGGCACATCTCTTTGTCTCCACCATACTCCCTGCATTAACATATGCCTCAGAGACCTGGGCCCTATGAAAGCAGGATGAGAATGCTATTTGGGTCTCCCAGAGAGGAATCGAAAGAGCTATGCTTGGAATATCATGCCTCACTCAAGTGAGAGAAGGAATCCGGAGTTCTGACCTCAGTCGCTATTCCAGAATCAGGGACTCTGTCTCATTTGCCAAGGCATTGAAAATCAGATGGGCTGGACATGTAATGCGACTTGGAGACAACCGCTGGACTAGAACTGTTACCGACTGGATCCCACGGGATGTCAAAAGATCATGTGGCCGCCCACCTACAAGATGGTCAGACTTCCTTGTCAAGACCCTGAAGGAACGGTTTGAGGCTTTTCATATTCCTGAATCAACCAGATGCCATTGGGCTACATTGGCATGTGATAGGGTCCAATGGAAATGTTACTGGCGCCCACTCGAGCAAATCGATGAAAAATGGGATTCAAGTGATCAAGTGATCAAGCCACATAACTAGTGGCTATTGAAAAGGGAGACCCTGAAAAACCAGATCATGAAGAGTTAACAGGATACAATGAAAAGGAATGCTAACTGGGCTTTGCAAGACTTGTTAACCAGATACCAAAGGAGGTGATTTGCAGTAAATTTCAAGTCTCTCCTAATTTCTCTAGTTGATAAGGATTGTCAACCAGATACCTAGGAAGACTTCAAAGATATCCCTGTGTAAACACTCTAAATATCAGTGTGACATCTTGGGCATTCCTGCAGTAAATCACAAGTCTCTCCCAATCTCCTGAGTTTGCTATGTTGCAAAAGTTCTTTGTCTTAGAGTGCTATAAAAACTGTGCTGTATCTCAGTTCGGGGCTCTTAGCCTCTAGCCTTCCATCATTTATGCTGAGAGTCCCAGCATGCTTGGAAAATAAAACCCTTGCTTTTGCTTGGATCTGGTCTCTCAGAGTTTTCCTTGACAGGTGTGGCATTCCAAGGCTACCAGTCGGTCACCCCATCGGGTGGCCAAACCTTTCAGCCACCATATTGGATGGCACAGAAGAAATGAGACTTGTGAAGAAAGGAGAACTCAAAGGGCCCACTGCAAGGTTTGCGTGTGGAATTCCCAGGTTGGATCCAGAGACGGTCTCCCTGAGCACCACCCAGTCTGACCCGGGGATCGAGTCCAGGTCAGTCTTGAGTAAGGCAAAAGCCCTACCCACTGTACCATCCCAAATGGGATGCCAAGGATCGAACCCAGGTTGGCCATGTGCAACGCCAAAGCCCTATCCACTGTTCTATTGCTCTCTAGCCTTGAAGGAGCTTGTTTAATGCTTCTTGCAAAACTTGTTTCCAGGCTATGAATTCCCTAAGCTGTTGCCTGTCCATGAAGCTCTGTATTGTTCCTTCAAATCTGAAAGATAATCTAACTGGATAGAGTATTCTTGGTGAGAATTTTTGTACTGTATCCCTCCATACTCTGATAGAGCTGTTATGCACCTATGGTTTTTCCTTTGTATGTAAGTTCCTTTCTGTGGATAGTGCTGCCTTCAATAGCCTGTCTCTATCTTTGGATTTTGTCATTTGGAGTATAGTTTGTCTTGGAGTTTTCTTAGTTGAGTCTATTTCCCCTGTGACCTTTTGGGACTCTTGGATCTCAACTCTTGTATTACCCAGTTCTAGGAAATTTTATGGAGGATATCTTTGATTGTTGTCTCTTCACACTTTTTCCTTCCTTTTCTTCAGGGACTCTGTTGGTTCTTATATTGCTCCTCTTGAATTCATCCCCTTGTTTTCTGTTACGCCATTAATTTCTTTTCATTCTTTTTTCCCACCTGCTGCTGTTTTCTAGTGTTTTCCTCCTTTTCATCTTGGAGCACCTTGATCTTTGGCCCAGCTGCGGGTTTTTCAGCAGTTAGGTAATACAGAGACGGGACCGGTGTGCTAATAATTGTTGGAAATGATAATACCAGCCTAGAACTTAGTATTGAATGTAGGCAAAGGATATATATATATATATATATGATATCCTATAAATGTATGTATTGCAAGCCACAATGTGTAAGAGAAGGAAGAGAGAGAGAGAGAGACAGAGAGAGAGAAGAGAGAGTGAGAGAGAGAGGGAGGGAGGGAGGGGAGAGAGAAGAGGCAAAGTGCCTTCCATAGAGGCAGGCTGTAGGAGGGGGAGGGAATCGGGGACATTGGTGGTGGGAAATGGGCACTGGTAAGGGATGGGTGCTGAAACACTGTGTGACTGAAACCTAATCATGAACAGTTTTGTAATTGTATGTCTCACAGTGGTATAATAAAATTTAAAACTTTTTTTAAATTGAAAAAAAATATTTCCTGGGCTAGAGACCACCTCACCTGACTGACACTGAGGCTGAGTTTGGGTCCTGGCTACCATAAATAATGCTCAGTAACAGGACCATGCGTGTATCTCCTTGAATTAGTCTTTTTTGTACTTTCCCCCTGCTAAATGCCTAGAAACGGGATAACTGGTGCTATATTTTTTGTCTGGGGACCACACCCAGCAGAGCTCAGAGGTTACTCCCAGCTTTTGTTGCTCAGGAAGCCATAGGCGACAGGAATCAGCCCTGAGGTATGTGCTGCAAAGGGCATGCTCCAGCCCTTTGAGCCATTTCACATGCCCTGGGATTTCTACTTCTAACTTTAGAGGAGTCTCCGAACTGTTTTCCTTGGTGGTGGTACAATTTCCATTTCTGCCAACTGGGTTCCAGGGTTCCCTTCCTTTCCACCCTCTCCATACTCCTGTGAAGGCAAGATGACATGCCAAGATACCCCTGAGCAGGAGAGGCGTGTGGGCAGATGGAAAGTGCTGGAAGAGTCAGAGTAGGAGGGGAGAAAAAAGCAGGGACATGGGTGGAGCATGTCCCGTCAGCCCTAGGCTAGCCTCACGTCACCCGAGGAACCTTCTTTTCTCTCGGTGTGAACCAAGGGCAGACCTACCTGCAGTCTGTTGTTTGGGGGCGGGTTCTGTCCTGACTGACGCTTCTCCCAGCCTCACAGATGCTCCACAGTGCTGCCACTGAGCAGAGAGGTGCCCTCATGACTCCTTGTCTGCCAGGTAGCATTTTAGGACCTGATCAGTTTTTTTTTTAATTGTTTATTATACCACCATGAGACATACAAAGGTGTTCACAATTGGTTCTTGGTAATACAGTATTCCAGCACCCCTCCCTCCACCAGTGCCCCATTTCCACCACCAATGTACCCCACCCCTCCCACCCACCCTCAGGCTGCCTCAACAGCAGGTAGCCCTGTTTTCTCTCTTTCTCTCTCTGTCTCTCTCTCTGTCTCTGCATCTCTCTCCCTCTTATTTTACACATTGTGGCTAGCCCTGCAGATATTTAGAGTTTATCACTTAAGTCTCTTTGTGTATATTCAATGGTGAGTTTAAATCTGCCATTACCATTTCACACATTTAGTAAAACACTGGTATCTAATTATATCCTATTAATGAATGCAGTCATTCTATATCTGAAGGACCTGATCAGCTTTGCAGAGAGCTCTCCAGAGGCTGCTGGCCTGGGAAAGGGTTTGCACTGGTTGGGGCTCAGGGTTCAGTCCCTCCACTTAGCAACAGTATTTGCAGCCTGCTTCAGAAAAGAAACAATACAAAAAAGCACCCGCAGTCACTTACACCCACCAGGGCAAAGCCCCCAAAAGCCTGTCAAAAAAGAGCTGTGGGAAAGATGAGCTGTGGCTGCACGCCTGAGCGCACCGCAATGGAACCCACAAAGGGAGGGAGGGACCGCGCAAAAGGGTCTGCAGCCTTGGCTGCCCCCCGCCCCAGGACTGCCCTCAGGGCCATTGTTCCTCTATTTCTTCCTCTGCCTTTCCACCCCACCCCGGGACCGGCACTGTCCATTCACAGCGAGCCTTGTGGGAGCAACTGTTGATTCACATTGCCAGAGTAATCTTTCACGTGGCCAGAGTAATCTTTCACATGGCCAGAGTAATCTTTCACATGGCCAGAGTAATCTTTTCACCTGGCCAGAGTAATCTTTCACGTGGCCAGAGTAATCTTTCACCTGGCCAGAGTAATCTTTTCACATGGCCAGAGTAATCTTTCACCTGGCCAGAGTAATCTTTTCACCTGGCCAGAGTAATCTTTTCACCTGGCCAGAGTAATCTTTCACGTGGCCAGAGTAATCTTTCACGTGGCCAGAGTAATCTTTCACATGGCCAGAGTAATATTTTCACCTGACCAGTGTAATCTTTCACCTGGCCAGAGTAATCTTTCACCTGGCCAGAGTAATCTTACCTGGCCAGAGTAATCTTTCACATGGCCAGAGTAATCTTTCACATGGCCAGAGTAATCTTTCACATGGCCAGAGTAATCTTTCACATGGCCAGAGTAATCTTTCACCTGGCCAGAGTAATCTTTCCATGGCCAGAGTAATCTTTCACCTGGCCAGAGTAATCTTTCACATGGCCAGAGTAATCTTTCACCTGGTCAGAGTAATTTTTCACATGGCCAGAGTAATCTTTCACCTGGCCAGAGTAATCTCTCACATGGCCAGAGTAATCTTTCACATGGCCAGAGTAATCTTTCACATGGCCAGAGTAATCTTTTACTGGCCAGAGTAATCTTTCACATGGCCAGAGTAATCTTTACATGGCCAGAGTAATCTTTCACCTGGCCAGAGTAATCTTTCACCTGGCCAGAGTAATCTTTCACATGGCCAGAGTAATCTTTCACATGGCCAGAGTAATCTTTCACATGGCCAGAGTAATCTTTCACATGGTCAGAGTAATCTTTCACCTGGTCAGAGTAATCTTTCACATGGCCAGAGTAATCTTTCACATGGTCAGAGTAATCTTTCACATGGCCAGAGTAATCTTTCACATGGCCAGAGTAATCTTTCACCTGGTCAGAGTAATCTTTCACATGGCCAGAGTAATATTTCACATGGCCAGAGTAATCTTTCACCTGGTCAGAGTAATCTTTCACCTGGCCAGAGTAATCTTTCACATGGCCAGAGTAATCTTTCACCTGGCCAGAGTAATCTTTCACATGGCCAGAGTAATCTTTCACATGGCCAGAGTAATCTTTCACATGGTCAGAGTAATCTTTCACCTGGTCAGAGTAATCTTTCACATGGCCAGAGTAATCTTTCACATGGTCAGAGTAATCTTTCACATGGCCAGAGCAATCTTTCACATGGTCAGAGTAATCCTCATATTGCCAGAATAATCTTTCTTCTTTACAAAAAAATGTTTGGTGGCATCCAACAGTACTCAGGGCTTACTTCTGGCTCTGTACACAGGGAATCACTCCTGGTGGACTCAGGAGACCATATGTGGTGCTGGGATCAAAAGTGCCTTAGCCTGGTGGCCACCATCTTACCTGTTCTATCTCTCGTGCCTGAGAATTAATTCATTTCTTAAAATTGTTTTTAATTCTGTTTATGAAATCACCATGTTATTCATGCTACATACAATGCCGCAGCCCAACCCCACCCCCTGTGGTAGCCTCCGTCCTTCCCCCCAAAGTTCCACCCCCTGCCTGCCCCCTTAGAAGGCACAAAACAAATGTACGTCATATTCCCTGGCTCCAAGAAAACTTAGAGGAACTGCAGGTGCGATCTTTCTTTTCTTTTCTCTTTCTTTCTTTCTTTCTTTCTTTCTTTCTTTCTTTCTTTCTTTCTTTCTTTCTTTCTTTTTTCTTTCTTTCTTTCTTTCTTTCTTTCTTTCTTTCTTTCTTTCTTTCTTTCTTTCTTTCTTTCTTTCTTTCTTTCTTTCTTTCTTTCTTTCTTTTCTTTCTTTCTTTCTTTCTTTCTTTCTTTCTTTCTTTCTTTCTTTCTTTCTTTCTTTCTTTCTTTCTTTCTTTCTTTCTTTCTTTCTTTCTTTCTTTCTTTCTTTCTCTCTCTCTCTTTCTTTCTTTCTTTCTTTCTTTCTTTTCTTTTTTCTTTCTTTCTTTCTTTCTTCTTTCTTTCTTTCTTTCTTCCTCTTTCTCTTCCTCTTCCTTCCTTCCTTCCTTCCTTCCTTCCTTCCTTCCTTCCTTCCTTCCTTCCTTCCTTCCTTCCTTCCCCTTCCTTCCTTCCTTCCTTTCTTCCTTCCTTTTCCTTCCTACCTTCCTTCCTTCCTTCCTTCCTTCCTTCCTTCCTTCCTTCCTTTCTTTCTTTTTTTTTTTTTTGCCTTTTGGGTCACACCCAGCAATGCTCAGGGTTACTCCTGGCTCTGCACTCAGGAATTACTCCTGGCGCTGCTTGGGGGACCATATGGGATGCCGGGGATCGAACCTGGGTCGGCTGCATGCAAGGCAAACACCCCTACCCTCTGGACTCTCACTCTTTTCCCAGGTTTGATCTTTCTAAGGCAGGAGCTGTGTCTCTCTGTCTGGCTGGTCTCTGCAGCCCTGCTTTGAATGCTTTTTCTCCATGTTTGGCTCACACCTGAGCCCTCTCAGGAGCTGTACTTGTGTCTGGCTGGTCTCTGGAGCCCTCTCGGAGCTGTGACTCCATGTCTGGCGGACCATCTGGGAGCCCTCTCGGAGCTTTACCCTGTGTCGGCTGGTCTCTGCAACGCCCTACCTGCTGGACTGTACGCTCTGCATGTTAGTCTCTAGAGCGCAGGAGCTGTGTCTCTGTGTCTGGCTGGTCTCTGGAGCCCTCTCAGAAGCTGTGTCTCCATGTCTGGCTGCTCTCTGGAGCCCTCTCAGGAGCTGTGTCTGTGTCTGGCTGGTCTCTGGAGCCCTCTCAGGAGCTGTGTCTCTGTGTCTGGCTGGTCTATGGAGCCCTCTCAGGAGCTGTCTCTGTGTCTGGCTGGTCTCTGGAGCCCTCTCAGGAGCTGTATCTCTGTCTGGCTGGTCTCTGGAGCCCTCTCAGGAGCTGTGTCTCTGTGTCTGGCTGGTCTCTGGAGCCCTCTCAGGAGCTGCGGCTCTGTGTCTGGCTGGTCTCTGGAGCCCTCTCAGGAGCTGTCTCTGTGTCTGGCTGGTCTCTGGAGCCCTCGTCCCCTTTACCCATGTCATTCTGGTGTCACAGTGCCATTTACTGGGTGACCGGCTGTCCCAGTCACCATTTGTCTTCAATTCTTCAAAAAATCTCTTCTCATTATTGTGTCTCCTGACTTTTTTTTTATTTGTTTAAGTGTTATCTCTTTCATACTTTCTCTGGAAAATACATCACCCAGGTAGCAGGAAGCCTTCTCTGAACCCCGAGATGAGCCTAGCACCCCTTCTCCTCACATGATCTCTGATGAGGCCTGGAGCCTGGAAGGATGCCCCGTCACATTTCTTTTCTTTTTTTGCTTTTTGACTGATATCCTGCAATGCTCAGGGGTGATTCCTGGTTCAGCACTCAGGAATTACTCTGGCAGTGTTCGGGAGACAATATGATTTGCCGGGGATCAAACCTGGGCCAGCCGCGTGTAAGGCAAGCGCCCTACCCACTGTACTATTGCTCCGTCCCAGTCACATTTCCAGGTAAGCAGCTATATTGCAGCATAAACAACCAGATTTGTGGGGGGGGAGGGGGGGGGGGGGGGGGGGGGGGGGGGGGGGGGGACGAGACCACCAAACTTTTTTTTTTGAATTGTTAAAAAAAAAAATTCCTTGCAAAAAAAAGGGGGACCTTCACTATACTAACTTTGAAATGTAAAGCCTGAAGCAAGAGCATGAAAATATAAGAGGTTGTCTTTTTTCTGAGATCTCAACATATCTTACAATGGGTTTTGCTTTGAATTCACATCTTCAGGTTATTGATAAGCCTAACAACTTCTAGTTTTTCTCCTATTTGAATTTTTTTCTATAGAGAACTAATTTCATTAGTGTGTCTTAAGTATTATAGATTCAAATTGGATTTGAATGTTTTATCATCAACCATGGAATGATCAGAATTTTAATAAGGCCTCAGAAAATCTTGCACACAAAATAGAAAGATATATATATATATATATATATATATATATATATATATATGCATGGACCCCCCTCGACCGCCATGCGGTGAAGAACGACCACAACAGGATTCTTCTTAGAACACGGCTTTACTGGAGCTCTTTTAGTTTCAACTTTGTGATGGCGAAAAGGACCCAGACCCGTTGTGCAAGCTGCTTTTATACAGTGCTGTTTGGCATGTCCGGTCCTCCGTTTCCCATTGGCTGGAAGGCGAATGGTGTGATTCGACGTGTCCACTTCCCATTGGCTGGCACAGGTGGTGTGATTCGACGTGTCCACTTCCCATTGGCTGGCACAGGTGGTGTGAGCTCGTATGAGCTGACGAAACATGCCGTGATTGGACAAAGCCCAATCACACCACGCCAGGGACCCTGCGCATGCTGGAGGCACAGTACCCTGCATGTGTGGGACACAGGACCCTGCACAGGCGCGGGACACAGGACCCTGCGCATGTGCGGGAAGGCAAAAGTGGCAGTGGGCGGAGTCAGTGGCTCCCAACATATATATGTAGCTTTTGGGTCACACCGGCGATGCTCAGGTGTTTCTCCTGGCTCTGCACTCAGGAATTACTCCTGGCGGTGCTCGGGGGGACCATATGGGATGCCGGGATCGAACCCAGGCCGGCATGGGCCGGCCGCATGCAAAGGCAAACGTCCTACCTGCTGGACTATCGCTCTGGCCCCAAAAGTCATATATATTATAATGTATCCTGAATAAAACTTTAGGCTTCAAAGTTATTTTGCTAAAGGGATCTGTGAGTAGGGGGGAAAGGTACTCTTTGATCTGACACACAGCCGACCTCAGCTGCAACTCCAGCACCCCAGAAGTGAACCCTGAGCATGAAGCCAGGAGAAGCACTCAGCAAGGCTGGGTGTAACCCCCCCAAAAAAAAAAAAAAAAAACAAAGCTCATTTCTTAAGACTTTCATCAAAGTGAAGTTTCATGGGAATAATTCAGATGAATTCAAATGGCTGGTTTTCCTTTTTTGCATTTCATATATGGAAGTATGTATTTTAAAATTCATTTGAATTGTGTTGAAAGAAGAAATATAGTCAGCAAATTTGGACTCTTGTTTTCTTAAGTAGGTACATATCACATAGTGAAACAATGAACCATCTCTTAAAATAAAGGATAATATTTCAGAGATGAAATCACATTGCTTTTCAAACTCATGACATCAGTAACTGAAAAATGTTATTAGACCTTTGAGAAACCTTAAACCAGGAAAATTAAACAAATATATTGTAATTAAATTCTTTGAAAGGGGTTGGAGAGATCAGATCGTACAGTGGGTAAGGTGCCTGCCTTGCACCACGGCCAACCTGGGTTTGATCACTGGTGTCCAATATGGTCCCCCAAGCCTGCCAGGAGCGATCCGAGCACAGAGGCAGGAATAAGCCCTGAGAGCTGCTGTGTCTGGCCCCAAAACTAGTTCTTGATGGTTTTCAGAGTTAGGGTTAGAATTGCAGGGGGACAGGATTGAAGCTATGGTTAGAGTTAAGAGTTAGGGTCAGGGGCCGGAGCGATAGCACAGCGGGTAGGGCATTTGCCTTGCATGCAGCTGACCTGAGTTTGATACTTGGCATCCCATATGGTCGGTCCCCTAAGCACCACCAGGAGCAATTCCTGAGTACAGGGCTAGGAGTAACCCCTGAGCATTGCTGAGAGTGGCCCAAAAAGACAAAAACAAAAACAGAGTTTAGGGTCAGTCTTGAAGGTAGGGTTATGGAGGGTTTAGAGTTAGGGTGAGTTAGGTTAATGGGAAATTTAGCATTTGGTTTAGGGTTAGTTTTAAGTTTAGAGCTAGGGTTAGAATTGGGGCTAGGTTTATGGTTAAATTTAGTGTTTGTTTTAGGCTTAGGGTTAGTATTAGTTATGAATAAAGTTAGATTTAGGGTTTGGGTAAGGGGTAAAGTGAGGGTTAAGGTTTTGCTTACAGTGTGTGGTAAGGGTAGGTTTATTTATGGCTAGCGTTAGTGCGAGGTTTAATGTGTGTATGTATGAAAGGGTAGGTTTATGTTAGCGCTAGTGTTAGGTGTATTTATTTATTTTGCTTTTTTGGGTCACACCTGGCTATCCTCAGGACTTCCTCCCGGCTCTGCAGTCAGGAATTACTCCTGGAGGTGCTCAGGGGACCATATGGGATGGCAGGGATCGAACCGGGTCCGCCACTTACAAGGAAAACACCCTACTCCTGTGCTATCACTCTGGCCCCACTTTAGCGTGAGGTTTTTTTTTATTTTTTAATTTTTCCCCCCAAATTTTATTACACCATTTTAGACATACAATTGCAAGATGCTCATGCAGAGTTCTGGTTCCACAGCGTTCCAACACCCATCCCTCCACCCAAACCCATCTCCCATCACTAATGTTCCCACCTCCCTCCTCCCTCCCACGCCTCAACTACTTGGCAGGTTCTGCATGTCTTCTCTCTTCTCTCTATCTCTCCTTCCTGCCAAACTTTCCTGCACATCGTGGATTGCAGTGGATTAAAGGACATTACTGTTTCCACTATTTTGGTGGATCGGCGTGGCCGCTTGCCGCGACCGCAACCTGGGCTCCAACTGGTTTTGCTCTGTTAATCTGGTCGTGAGGTAGTATCCCAGCGTCCAGACAGTGAAGTTGGTGGCTAGTGTGGTGGGCGAGTCTCATCCGGCTGCTTCTGGGACCCCGGAGGTGATGGTCCCACTCCCAAAACCCATCTGTCCTCCTGGGAGCTCCATGGTCAGCTTAGCCGGGAAAAGCGGAATTCCAGCTTCCCCAGGCACGTCCAAGGCCTGCATGCTATGGCTCATCCCAGAGCCGCGTGAGGTTTAATGTGTGTATGTATGAAGGGTTACCGTTACCGACTGGATCCCAAGCGATGACAAAAGATCACGTGGCCACCCACCTACAAGATGGTCAGACTTCTTCGTCAAGACCCTGAATGAACGGTTTGAGGCTCTTTGTATTCCTGAAGCAAGCAGATGCCATTGGGCTACACTGGCACATGATAGGGTCAAATGGAAATATTACTGGTGCCTCCTCGAGCAAATCGATGAATAACGTGATGTCAAGTGATCAAGTGATCAAAGATTAATTTTAGGGTCAGCTGATATTTAGGCTGGGATTAAAGTTAGGGTTTTTATTTGTTTGTTTGTTTTGCTTTTTTTTGCATCACACCCAGTGATGCTCAGGGTTACTCCTGGCAGTGTTTGGTGGACCATATGGGATGCCGAGGATTGAACCTGGGTCAGCCGCTTAACGCAAACACCCTCCCCACTGTGATATCGCTCCGGCCCCTAGGTTTTATTTTTCAATTTTTTAAAACCTTCGCAAAAAAGCATGGCTGGGGTCTGAGCGATAGCCCAGCGGGTAGAGGCGTTTGCCTTGCTGACCGGCCTGTGCCAGCCCGGGTTCGATCCCGGCATCCCATATGGTCCCCCGAGCACAGCCAGGAGTAATTCCTGAGTGCAGAGCCAGGAGAAACCCCTGAGCATCGCCGGATGTGACCCAAAAAAAAAAAAAAAAAGCATATTGGAGCTGTCCCCTAACAGCGCAGCAACATCTCCGTATCGCTGCAGTATTGCAGTCTGGCGCACCCTTCCCCAGACGGCTAGTGCCAATAGCAGCTCCCAGGAACAACTGAGCAGAGAACCTTGCAGGCTTCCCTTTGCACCCCTAGGGCACTTCCGGGCCTGGAGTGAATTACCAGGCCAGAGGAATGCAATTAGCAATTTGGGCAGGGATCGTCAAATTGTCTGCCCAAAAGGTGGTATCACTTTACCTTCTCTCTGCAAGAACAGAGGTGTGAAAGGGGGGATAAAGGGAAATAAATCCTGCCTGGACTTTAACGAACCTCATGGGTTCACCATCTATTTCTACATTAATGTTTTTGTTGCTTTTAGGGTCACACCCGGCGATGCTCAGGGGTTACTCCTGGCAGTGCTTGGGGGATGATATGGGATGCTGGGGAACAAACCCAAGTCAGCTGTGTGCAAGGCAAACACTCTACCCGTTGTGCTGTTGCTCCAGCCCCCTCTTGCTACCTTAATTAAATGAAAGCATGTTCATCTGTTTGCAAAGAAGCTAAGGATCAAGAGGCTACGAATTGCGATCCAGTTCTTTTTCTTTGTGGATGCTGTGGGTAGTTTCTCAAGTGTTTTGGATCAAAGTTTAAGAGGCTGGTGAAACAGACACCTGAACTTTGGAATGCTGCAAATCTAAGTAGACCAAGCGTGCTCCTAACACACACAGCATACAAGACACTAGAACTCTCCTGGTGGAACAAATTTGCAAGACGGAGTTTGGAGGAAAGAGAGAGATGAGGCCCAGGGTGCTAGCGACTGGCTTCTGTCTGGGTATCAATAACATCACTCATGTCGTCTTCTGGCCTGTGTAATTTTGTTCCGTTCAGCCCTTGGGGGTAGGTGTGGCTGCAAGGGTGCTTTCTCTCCATGCACATTCCCAACAGAATGCTTCTCACTCAATCTTTTGTATAACTTATTTTCAGCTATGAAAGTCTCATATTGAACTGATAATACACACCTGCGTCTTAAAAGCTAATTCCCACACCCTGGAGTACACACTTTGTAGTGTTCACTCCCTACTATGTGCTCAGGATCATCAATGGCAGGGGCGTCAGGGGACCACATGCAGTGATGGGAATTTAACTCCTATTGGCCGTGTACAAGGAAATGCCTAATCCACTGTGCTATTTCTCTGGCCTCAGAAATATCACTGCGGGGCCCAGAGAGATAGTCCAGCGGGGGGGGGCGTTTGCCTTTGCAGCGCTGGCCTGGCTGGCCCAGGTTCGATCTCTGGCATCCCATATGGTCCCCTGAGCACCGCTAGGAGTAATTCCTGAGTGCAGAGCCAGGAGAAACCCCTGAGCATTGCCGGGTATGACTCAAAAAAGCAAAAAAAAAAAAAAAAAAGAAAAGAAAGAAAAGAAATATCATTGCATTCTGATTTATGGGTTCTTTCCACCAAGCAATTTTGTTTGTAATGTATTACCGACCATCTGCCTGCTTGTTCTTGGAGCGAGCAGGTGCCCTTGGAGCTCTACTAGCATGAGACAGGACATATGGAGATATTACTGGTGCCCACTCAAGCCAATCGATGATGAAAGGGAAGACAGTGATACCGTGAGACAGTGATGCATTACCGATTGTTCATGCATTACCGATTGTTCAGTGAGCTCCACTTAAATGCTCATCTCCAGAATGGTCGTCCCCCTTGTTTTCCTGTTTGCTACCCTCATACCTCACTAAATGCTGCCCGTGGGTTTCTGGAAACTATAATTTACAGCAAAATGGTGCAGAATGATCCGTTTATAAACCGATATAAACCCAAATTAAGCTCCTCTGTGGTTTTCTTAGTTATGAAGCATCACTAACCTTCTGAAGACCCAGAATGCCTTCACCTGTTCCTTTGTTTTCCAACCTGCCTATTGGAATTTGGCGCTGTGGGTGACTGACAGTTCTAACAGCTTAGGATGCAAGGAAGGTGGGAATCAACTTTTGGACAGTCGAGCTCTAGTGGAAGCACTAGAGCCCCCCATTCCACCGTCCGCCCACCCCGCTCCCCACTGGCTCCCCACTGGCAGACGGGGCCCAATCAACCTCACATTGTACATCTTTGGATGGTGAGAGATGGGGAGGGGGTGGGAAGCTCATGGGGACCCAAGCAGACACGGGGAGAAAGTGCAAAGTCCACACAGCTAGTACTTCTACAGAGAAGCTTTTTCTTTGCATCAATATTGTTATAAAATTATGTCGACCCAGGTCAGATTATTAAAAGATTGGCTGTATTAGCGACAAGTCAAGGTGAAGCTAAACACAACTGTTTTGCGCTGGTCTAGCGTTTGCTGAGTGTAGTGCCTTATTTTTTCCACCAGGTGGAGCAGTTTCACTTTTGGGGCGTTCTTTGACGACAGCATCCGAAGTGGAGCTGCTGGGGGCTCCTGGTAAAGACCAGGAAGGTGGCTTAGGAGAGCGCGCACTGCCATGTGTGACGCCCTGGGTTCGATTTCCTGCGTGGGTTGGTCCACCCAGCACTGCTGTGATCACTGGAGTGATCCCGAACACCAAATCAGGAACAGCTCCTGAACCCTGCTGGTATGATCCCCAAACTAAAAAGGGATATTCCAACTATTGCTGGTAAAGTTGAGGTGGTGGTGGGTGTGTGTGTGTGTGGGGGGGGTAGAGAAGAATGTGGCAGAATTTAAGTTTAAAACGAGGAACGCTGACACTTAGGGTCCAGATGTGCTCTGAGCGAGTGTTGACTTTCTGTGCTCTGAGCCCGCTGGATTCTATTGCTAGGTTCCTGCCCCTCCTAACAAGGACACAGAAGCCCCCAGAATACCCCTGAACGTAATCTGATTTGGACTTAGGCTCCTTGCAGAGATAATCAAGCGAAAATGAAGTTATGAAGCTGAGCCTTCATGCAATCCATTGGTGTCCTAAGCAGGGCTGGTATTTGCAGGAGGGATGGAGAGGTGAGGGAGGCAAGGGCAGAACTGAGCCTTCCCCGCGTTATGAGCAGGCTGAAACAGACCCTGCCTGTAGCACTCACAAGAAATTAGTCCTGCAGCACCTGGCTCTGGGCCCTCTGGCCTTCAGAACAGGGAGACAATGTATTTCTGCTGTTCAGTTGCCGTTTGTGGTACTCCGTTAAGGTAACTTGAGCCGAGGAAGATCGCGGCCTACTCACGTTTGGGGTTATTAGACCTGATGGCCTTAAGCATCTAATATACCAGAGAAATAGTGTCAGTACAGAAAGTGATGCTAGGGGCCAGAGCGATAGCCCAGCGGGTAGGGCGTTTTTTGCCTTGCGGCCGGCCTGGGCCGGCCCGGGTTCGATCCCTGGCATCCCATATGGTCCCCGAGCACCGCCAGGAGTAATTCCTTAGTGCAGAGCCAGGAGAAACCCCTGAACATTGCCGGGTGTGACCCAAAAAGCAAAAAATTAAAAAAGTGATGCTAAACTAAAACTGGGCTGTAGTTTAGAGATACTTAATGCAAGGAGAAAAGCTTCTTGTGTGTTTGTGTGTGTGTGTGTGTGTGTATTATATATGCACACATAATCACTATGAGATACGCCAGTTACAACGTTCATGACTGAGTTTCAGTCATACAGTTCAGTTCCACACCGGTCCCTTCACCAGTGCACATTTCCAGCCCAGTTTCCCAGTTTCCTTCCCGCCAACCCCACCTCCAGCCCACCCCTGCTGCCTGCCTCCATGGCAGACAATTTTTATTCTACCCCCCCACCCCGACCCCCCCCCCACCATTATTCTCTTTCTCTCGTTTTCCTTTTAGGCGCCGTGACTTGCAGTACCGTTACTGGGCGTACCCCTTCACCTCCTTTCAGCGCCCAGTTCTTGTCCTGAGTGATCATTCCCAACTATCTGTCATAGTGGTCCCTTCTCTGCCCCCCTTTGTGGCAAGATTCCTACCCTGGACCGGTCCTCCCGGCCCTTGTTTCTATTTCTTCGGCATATCCCACACATGAGGGCCGTCATTCTATGTTGAGCCAACTTCTAGCACCACTCGCCTGGGCCCTTTGGGAGCCCCTTTCTATAGAAACAAGTAGCGTTCTGCTAACAAATGATTCTACACTGTTCAGTGCACACAAATGGGAGTGTTTAAGGGCTTTATCCAATTCTGCTCTGTGGCATTTTAATTGGGTGGTGGAGAGGAATGTGACTACAAGACAAAACTACTTGGTAGGAAGGAAGGGTCAGCGTATACATGTTTGTCCACATGACAGCCGAGTAAATATACATGTACATGGCAGTAGGAGTTTCTGTCCAGGTGTCATGGTGGGAAAATATGTGATAAAGTTAGGACCAAACTTGGGCCAGCCAGCAGCAGAAAGAGAATTCTGAGTGCTCAGAGATACGGGGGTAGGGGGGCTTGCTTTGGCCCCTAGAGTCACATATGGTCCCTAGAGCACTGATTCTTGAGCACTTCTGGGTGTGGTCTAAACTCTAGTCCCCCAAAATTAGAATATAAGAGATACTTGTACAACAAGGTGTTTGTGTGTGTATGTGCATGTATGTGTATGTGTGTGTGACCAGGGGGGTGTTGAAGGAGAAATATTTGCTGTCCGTAGAAAATAACGCATGTGAGAGAGAGACGTGTCTGAGTCCCGTGCATGCAGAAGCAGAGATGAGCCCAGAGACTTACAGACGGGAGAGGGCAAAGGTGTGTCAGAGTGTGTGAAAGGAAGGACAATGGGGGTGCGTGTGGCGATGTGAAGAAGCGTGTCTGCGTATGATTCTTATTGACGGTGTGACACAGAGACAGATGGCCCTAGGCGCCCTGTCTCGTTGCCGCCTTGGTCCCTTGGACTCTTCCAGAACCAGCAATATGGGGCTTCTGTTTGACAGCGCCTTGGTCAGGTCTGGACTGGTCATCTTTTTTTTTCCCTCAACATTTCAAGCTAGGTTGATTCCCTCATTTAAGAAAATACACTGAAAAACAAGGACCACGAGGATTGGTTCATGGTTAGAAGCATGCCTTAAAGGAGGGGGCAGTCATTGGGACAGAGAAAGGACCACTATGACAAAGATAGTTGGAAATGATCACTTTGGGTAAGAACTGAATGCTGAAAGTCGGTAAAGGAACAAACGAGAGAGAGAGAGAGAGAAAAGAGAGAGAGAGAGAGAGAGAGAGGAAAGTGCCTGCCATAGAGAGGGGCTGAGGGGGAGTGGTGGGAGGGGAAACTGGGACACTGGTGGCGGGAAAGCGCACACTGTGTGAAGGAATGGGGATTGGAACATAGTATGACTAAACCCAACCACGCACCAACATCTATCTCACGGTGATCCAATAAATAGATAAATTAAAATACATTGAAATTACTTTTTCAAGGTTTGGTTTAAGTTCAGTAAAGACATAAAACAAGTGCGTCAACTTGAGTTCAAGGAAAACAAATCCTTGTATTTGTGTGCCTGTGTCGGGAAACAGTGAGTGATTCTTTAAGCAAGAAAATGGTATACCTTTTCACCAAGTCTCATTTTCTCTTTCCCTCCTCCTCCTCCTCCTCCTCCTCCTCCTCTTCCTCCTCTCTTCCTTCTCTTCCTTCTCTTCCTTCTCCTCTCTTCTTCCTTCTCCTTGTCTTCCTCCTCTTGTTCTGTTTGGTCACACCTGGCTTGGTGCTTGGGAGGGCGGGTCACTCCTGAAGGTACTTAGGGGGACCATGAGGTATTGGGGGTTAAACTGAAGCCCCGGACAGGCAAAGCACCAGATCCAGCTGATTGGACTCTGGCTAGAGCCATTCTGTTTCTGTCTTTGTTCGATGTGACTTCCTCAAAAACGTTTGGCTGGAAGGAGAGGGATTTGTTTCTGTTCTGTTTTTGGGGCGGGAGGCCCAGCTGGCGATGCTCAGGGCTTGCTCCTGGCCAGGGATACAAAGGGGGGGGGTCTTGCCCCCACCCTCCCCCCAGCACTATCTTTCCTGCCATTGGAAGTTTATGGATTGGCCCTCTTGCAACCAGACAGGTAAACTTATTATGGTGCATGGTCAAATCCACTTAACTGGCCCCCTTTTTCTATTGGGGTGGTAGGTGAGTTGGGCCACACCAGCAGTCTGGGCCTACTCCTGTCTCTGTGCTCAGGGCTCCTGACAGTGCTCTGGAGAGCCACAGATGTCCTTCCCACCCCCCCCCCCCCCCCTCCCCTGACCTGGTCCCTGTGCACCAGACTGCAACCGAGGCGTCCTTTGGTTGCTTCCCTTCCACTGGTTCTCCGCAGGCCAGGAAGAGTTCTGGCCTGCGGCTCCAGAGGTTCCACTGGCTGGGGGCCATCTTTCCAGAATCTTCCTCCTGCTGTGCTGGTTTCTGGAAGGGCCTCTGGGGGTCCCTCACAGTCCCGGACTGCTGGAGATCTGAGTACTCAGCGCTCATGCAGTTTGGGCCAGTTGGCTGAGCACCTCAGGGGCCCGGTGGACAGGGTGGTTGGCCCAGGGCCCACCTGAGGGCCTGTTGACCCCAGCTGGGACCTTAGTGCTCTGAAAAGGTTTCAAGCGACTCCGGGGGTTGCCCGGTGGTGGTGCGGGGCTCAGTGGTGGGGGTCCGGCCGCCTCAGGGAGGCAAAGAGAGAGAGAGAGGCATTTCTTGATGTCTGGGCTGGGCACCCAGGTGGGGGAGTTCCTCATTCCTGGGGGTTTGTCTAGGTGATCTGGGAGAGGGGAGAAGCCAAGGGGCAGGGGTGGTCCCGCCGATCCATTGGAGCTGGGCGCAGGGCGGGGTGGGGGTATCGCGTCCCGGGCGCTCACTGGGCAGGCCGGGTCCAAGTGGGGCGCGCCCTTGGGCGGGAGAACGCGGTGGGGGGGCGGCGGGGGCTCAGTTCCAGCCAGCGTCTCCGCCTCCCGCCGGGTCGGACCCTGCCCCAGCCCGGGTCTCCTGGCGGCCGGCCCGAAGACCCGGAGAAGCGGACCACAGCGGCGCGGCCGGGGTCAGGGGTCGGGCGGCCGCGGGCGGGGCTCCGCACATCCGGGGCTTTGGCAGCGCCCGGGTCAGCGGCGGCCCGCGCGGGGGTGGCGGTCGCCCGGCCGGGCTGGTGCCCCCCGCAGCGGCGGCCTCCGGAGCGGCGGCGGCGGCTGCGGAGGACAAAGGGCCGAGGTGAGGGGCTCGGCGCGCCGGGCGGGTGGGAGCGCGACCCCGCCAGCCCGCGGGGGAGAGGAGCCGGGCGCTGGGGCGCGGGTGGACGTGGGCGCCCGGCGCCGTCCGGGAGATGCAAAGGTTTCGGGGTGCAGCCTCGAGGGCGCCTAGGAACCTGGGCGCTGCCGCCGCCGTGTGTGCGCACACCGGTGTGTGCGTGTGCGCCGTGTGTACATGTGTGCGCGGGTGTTTGTGCATGCGTGTATGCGCGTGTGGGTGTGTGCGTGCGCTTGCGCGTGCGTGAATACGTGGGAGTGTGCTCCCGGGTGTGTGTATGCGCGCGTGTATGTGCGCACGGGTGTGTGTGTGTGTGTGCATACGTGTGTGAGAAGAGCGCCCCGCCCACGTGAGCAACCTAGTGAGTGGCAGGGACGGTGAAAACCATTTTTGAGGGGTGTGCGTGTCTGCGCGTGTGGCCGTGTGTGCGTTTCAGAGAGCCGGAGACACACCCAGCACTTGGGGAAGGGGGCTTTGCTTGGTGGCCACGGGACTGCGAGCGAGGAGAGGCAGGGCCACGGCGGCGCAGGGGGCGCTTAGTAACTGGATCGCGTATTGGAGCCGGTGAACAAAGACAGCCTCCCTGAAGTGAGGGTTGGGGGTGTGTGCGCGTGTGGGGGATGTGTGTGCCTGCTGTGTGGAGTGTGTGCTGCGTGTGTACTGGGTGTGGGCTGTGTGCGTGACTCCAGGCTGTTTTGCTCCGTGAGGGACCCTGGGCCATTTTGCTACTACCCTTTTTGATCTTGGTCATAAGGGAAGGCAGAAAAGAGCAACTCCTTAATTTGTCTACAGAAGCTTGCTCGGATAAACTTATTAACTGTTTAATAAACTCTTAAAGAGGTTATTTGAGGCTTTGTAAATTTAAAACTCGCTCTTAAAAAACGTGTAAATTTGGGGCGGAGGCGATAGCCCAGCGGGTAGGGCGTTTGCCTTGCACGCGGCCGGCCCATGCCGGCCCGGGTTCGATCCCCGGCATCCCATATGGTCCCCGAGCACCGCCAGGAGTAATTCCTGAGTGCAGAGCCAGGAGAAACCCCTGAGCATTGCCGGGTGTGACCCAAAAGAAAAAAAAAAAGTGTAAATTTAACGTGAATAAACTTACTTGGTGAAGACGGTTCGATACTAGTTGGGGTTCTACGGTGGAGAGTGAGGGTAGCAGAGCTGCGTCTTATATAAATGTCGTGTAATGTCAGCTGGTTGCATCGCTTTGTAAGAAAGTGTGTGAAGATGTCAGAGCTTTTGAGTTCTTGTTGTCATCGGAAGGAGTTTAAGGAGTGGTTTATTTAGTTTTGGGGCCACACCGGCTGTGCTCAGAGTTTACTCCAGTCTGTGCTTAGAGATCACTCTTTACAGGCCCCAGGGACCATAGGGAGATGTCGGGGATTGAATCGAGGTCAGCCTGGTGCGAGGCAAGTGCCAGCCCACTGTACCATCACTCTGCTCCAGTCTCCCCTTTAGGGGTAATTTAAATCCTACTTTAGTCCTAGAATAGCTTAAATCCCTGGGCACATTAATGAGTTTTTTTGGGGGGTCACACCCCAGCAATGCTCAGGAGCTACTCCTGGCTCTGCACTCAGGAATTACTCCTGGTGGTGCTCGAGGGGACCATATGGGATGCCGGGGATCGAACCCAGGCCGGCACAGGCCGGCCGCATGCAAGGCAAATGCCCCACCCACTGGGCTATCGCTCCGGCCCCTAAATGTATTTACTTAGTGGAAATAGCCCTCTGGGCCAATACCTGCTTTTGTGTTGGTTTTGAGGACATTTCTGAGGGTATGCGGAGCTTGCTTCTGGTCCTGTGCACTCCTGGCAGCGCCAGGGCACAGCATGGTACACAGGGCTTGAGCCCAGGTGGGCGGCTTGCAAGGTGAACTCCTCACCCCACTGCTCTGCCTCAGTTCTCCTGCTCATGCTTTATGGACTGGCTGGTGACTAATCCTCACACCTGTCTGTTTATTTTGCACTATGAATAGAGTATACTCTTAACCCCTTTCACGGTTTCTGTGCTTAATATAGGAAGGCTTTATCAATATTTCCTTTTAGGGAAGCCTTTTTTTTTTTTTTTTTTTTTTTTGCTTTTTTTTGGTCCACACCCGGCGACACTCAGGGGTTTTTCCTGGCTTTGCACTCAGGAATTACTCCTGGTGGTGCTCAGGGGACCATATGGGATGCTGAGGATCGAACCCGGGTCGGCTAGGCCGGCCACGTGCAAGGCAAATGCCCTACTCGCTGGGCTATCGCTCCGGCCTCCTAGGAAGCCATTATTGAACTGTCTCATAGCTCATCCTGGTACTAATGTTTTCCTTGGTATCAGACCCTTCTTCAAGTACACTGCCCAGTTTGTGAATTCGCCCTTTGAATGATTTAGGTTCCCAGGCATTCAGAGACCGTCTTAACAAGCAGAGGAAAGGTTGAAAACTCAGGATGAGAAGAGGATATATTGTAACTGAGAGTGGCCTTCCCCTTCGTCCATCCCCAGGCAGTCACTAGAATTCAGAGGGTCATTGAGACAATGGCTGTGGGATGGACATGCAGACTTCCAGTGGGTGACCAGAGCTTGACTTTAACCCGCCCACCCTGCTGCTCATTCCAGTGGCCCCATCTCCGACCTGGGAGAGTAGCTGACCATTAGGATGGCCCAAAGGCGGCTTGAGGAACACTGGTGTGGCCATTCTAGAGTGTCCTTGGACCTCTGATCCCTTCCGGAGGTTTCCGACAACTAATCTCAGTGTCTGCATTGCCTCATGGACACTTTTGGGTTGGGATTCAGAGTTTATATGTACAGATGAATCATTCTATTTTATATCTAGTT
>JAJIBD010011287.1:0-67723 GCA_021461705.1 Cryptotis parvus
AAAAAAAAAGTGACTGTCTTGTGGAGCAGACAGGACGTGAGCATTCAAGCTGGGTAGTTGCTCATAGCAGACTTTAGTGGTATTGACCCAAGCCAAGCTTTTCTCTGGGTAGTGAGGCGGATCACAGAGGTAGAAGTGCTCTTTTCTCCTTTTGTTTTGTTTTAGGGCCAGACTTGGCAATACTTACGATTTATTACTGGCTCCCAGAGATCATTCCTGGTGGTGCTTGAGAGACCATAGGGGATCCTGGGGATTGAACCTGGGTTGGCTACATGAAGGCAAATGCCCTCCAAGCTATACTTATTGCTCCAGCTCGCAGAAGCTTCTTCCTTTCTTTCTTCCTTCCTTCCTTCCTTCCTCTTTCTTTTCTTCCTTTCTTCCTTTCCTTCCTTCCTTCCTTCCTTCCTCTTTCTTCCTTCTTTTTTCTTTCTTTCTTTTCTTTCTTTTTTTTTTTTTTTGCTTTTTGGGTCACACCCAGCGATGCTCAGGGGTTACTCCTGGCTCTGCACTCAGGAATTACTCCTGGCGTTGCTCAGGGGACCATATGGGACCATATAGGATGCCGGGATCGAACCCAGGCCGGCATGCGGCCGGCGCGTGCAAGGCAAACACCCCACCCGCTGGGCTATCCCTCCGGCCCCTCTTTCTTTCTTCCTTCCCTCCTTCCTTTCTTTCTTTCTTTCTTTCTTTCTTTCTTTCTTTCTTTCTTTCTTTCTTTTCTTTCTTTCTTTCTTTCTTTCTTTCTTTCTTTTTCTTTCTTTCTTTCTTTCTTTCTTTCTTTTTCTTTCTTTCTTTCTTTCTTTCTTTCTTTCTTTCTTTCTTTCTTTCTTTCTTTCTTTCTTTCTTTTCTTTCTTTCTTTCTTTCTTTCTTTCTTTTCTTTCTTTCTTTCTTTCTTTCTTTCTTTCTTTCTTTCTTTCTTTCTTTCTTTCTTTCTTTCTTTCTTTCTTCTCTCTCTCTCTCTCTTCCTGCCTGCCTGCCTGCTTGCCTGCTTGCCTGATTGCCTGCTTGCTTGCTTGCTTGCTTGCTTGCTTCCCCTACCCCCCCTGGACTATCGCTCCCGCCCCAGTAGCACTTTTTCTTGAGGTTACCTCCCTTATTCCCACTTTACACCAGCAATCCCCCATACAGCTAGTGGAGGAGATCTGGTTCTAAGTATTATTTATTCATTAAATTACATCTAGTATAGGAAGATCTAAGATATGAAAACAAGAAAACTCAAGAGAAGAAGAGCATAGCTAGAGAAAAGAAAATGAGAAGAAAGGGGCGCCGAGCAATAGTACAGTGGGGAGGGCATTTGCCTTGCACACAGCTGACCCTGGCTTGATCCCCGGCATCCCATATGGTCCCCTGAGCACTGCCAGGAGTAATTCCTGAGTGCAGAGCCAGGAGGAACCCCTGAGCATTGCCAGGTGTGACCCAAAAGAGCTAAAAAAAAAAAAAGAAAAAGAAAGAAAGTAAACGAGAAGTTCAAGGCTGGAATAGTGACAGTACAGTAGTTCACCTTGCATGCAGTTGTCCCTGGTTCCATCCTCAGGATCATAAGGGAAAACTTACGTCCCCTGAGCCCACCAGGAGTGATCTCTGAGCACCACCAGGTGTGCCACCCTCCTCACCCCCGAAAGGGCAAGTGCTTTTGTAAGCATAATTAAGGTGTGATCGTGATTCCTCTGACAAAAAGTGTTTTGGGGCTACACCCAGCTTTGCTCAGGGCTTACTCCTGACTTTGTGCTCAAGGACCAGTCCCAGTGGGACTCAGGGAAGGTGGATACTGTATGTGGTGCCAGGAATCAAACCCAGGTCACCCTCATGCTGGGTTAGGCCCTGCCTGCTGTCCTGTCTCTCTGAACCCAACCTCTGTCCTTTTCCCCTGCACTCTGGACTGGGACAGTAGATTTTTTTTCTTTTGGATCATACCCTCCCAACAGAACTCCACCCAACAGATGAGCCTATCACAGCCAGGCAAGCAGTCACGCAGTTCATCAATAAATGCTGGATTTAGAAATGACTACAAGAGTATGCCACCTGCAGGGCAGAGCTGGCAAGCTACCCGTGTCGTATTTGCTATGCCAAATACCAGTAACAATTATAGACCTCATTCCCATGACCTGATGTAATGGTTTGAGGCTCTTTATGTTCCTGGAGCGAGCAGATGCCCTTGGGCTCTACTAGCATGAGACAAGATATATGGAAATGTTACTGGTGCCCGCTCGAGCAAATTGATGATGAATAGGAAGACAGTGACAGTGACCCAGTGATGCTCAGCGGTTACTCCTAGCTCTGCACTCAGGAATTACTCCTGGTGGTGCTCGGGGACCGCATGGGATGCTGGGGATCAAACCTTGTGCAAGGCCAACGCCTACCTACTGTACTATCACTCCAGCCCCAACAGTAGAAGATTTTACCCTTTCTCATCCCACCCCCACACACCTCCATTTCCTCAACTGAAAAACTCCTTCTCAGAGATGACTGCAGATCTAGGGGTGCAGGTCTGGCCCCAAAAGCCAACAGCCTTGAAAACTTTCAGGGATCAGCCATCCAAGCTGTTAAGAACTAGCATAGTATGGTAGTTAAGCATATGGACCCTGGAACTAAGTGATCTAAATTCCAGTGGAGCTCTGTGACCTTAGGCTCTGTGTGACTTGCCTGTACTCTGAACTGTAGTTTATCTGAGTATGCTAGAGGCTGGCGTGTGGCTCAGCTATGGAGTACATACCTTGCAGGTGTGAGGGTTTTGGATTCAGTCCCTAGTACGTTGGCAAAAAAACAAAACAAAACAAAACAAAAAACTAGCAAAGGGGACCAGAGTAATAGTATTATGTTTGTCTTGTATGTAGCGATTTGGGTTTGATATCCCTGGCATCCCATATGATCTTCTAAGCTCAGCATGGAGTAATTCCTGACTATGGATCCAGGAGTAAACCCCTGAGAATCACTGGGGCAGCATCACTGCCCCCCCCAAAAAAACCTCAGCTAGCCAGAGATCTCAAGGGGCTGAGTGCATGCGAAATATGATTCACACTCAAGAGGTTCAGGCTGGAACCCTTGGCTCTGTCTGGTCTCCTGAGCATAGAGGTACGAATAGCCCCAAGTACCTTGTGGGGTACAAACCTAAAAATAGATGAACAAGTTAAAATATCACCTGCTTCAGAAGATGTTGTGAGGGTTATTTAAATACTTGAGATAGAAGGGGTCTTCGGACCCTGGCAAAGGGGAGTGGACACTCTGGTGTAGGGCGTGGTGTTGGGATGAGGTATGCAGGAAGCAATCATAAACAATACGGACCAGAGCAATATTGCAGTGAGTAAGTGCTTGCCTTGCACCCTTTATACAAACAGGGGGTTGGGCAGAAGCTATAGTACAGCTGGTTTGCATGTGTCTGACCCAGGTTCTATTCTTTTTTTTTTATCTTTTGAGCCACACCCAGCTATGCTCAGAGGTTACTCCTGTCTCTGTGCTCAGGAATTACTCCTGACGATGCTCAGGGTATCATATGGGATGCCGGGAATCAGATCACATTGGTTGCACTCAGGGCAAGTCCTACCCACTGTACTCCAATCCCCTGGAGTCATTCCTGAGTGCAGAGCCAGGGCAGTGAGGGGCCAGAGTGCTAGTACAGCAGGTAGGGTGTCTGTCTTGCACTCAGTTGACTTGGGTTTGATCTCTGGAATCCTAGGGAATGCTTATGGTCCCCTGTGCACCGCCAGGAGTAATTCCTGAGTGTAGAGCCAGGAGGAACCCTGGAGCATTGCCTCCTCTTTTGGCCTGCCAGGAGGAAAGCTATTCTCCCTTTGCTCCTCTTGATTCTTTTCCTGTGTTGAGAGAACAAGCAGTGTTAGAAAAGCTCGGTACAGAGGGGCTGATTTGACTTGGAATTAAATGCAGTGGGGGGAGAAGGAGGCTGCAATTGGCACTGCCTTTGCCAGCCTCGAAGCGCCTCTGCAATACCCGGATGCTGAGGGGAAGTACCGTCAGTTCCTCTCATTCTGAGTCTCACAGGCCTCTTGGCTAACCCTCACACCTACTGGTGCCAGCTGATTTTTCCTACCTTCTCAGTGCACAGATCAGGGAGAGGTCCCCACTGTTGGGAGTGATGAACAGGGCGGCAGTGCAGAGAACTCCCATACTCCTCTCTCAAGGGTACTGCATCCTCCTAGACTTGGTCCCTGGAGTGAATGAGACTGAGTAGGGCAGAGGTCATTGGAGGTAAGCCCACTGAGGAGCCCGAGTTAGCCTACATGGTCTATTCCTGTCCTGACCTTTCTCTTGGCTGGACGTTGCTGGGCTTGTTATGTAAGGAGAAAAGAATGAGTTGACTCTGAAGGCTCGAATTTTTTCTCACTCTAGTTGAGTTGTCATCTCCAGAGAGTAGAGAGGGCTGGAAGAGGACAAGGAGATCTCGGGGACAGAACTGTGAAATGCATGTGGCTTGGGTCCCGGAATGGAAATCAAGGTCCATTTTTGTTCCTATTGGATGATGGAGCTGCCCACTACCTCTTCAAGTCAGTCAGAAATGACTGTCTGAGTGCTGGCCTTGGATATTCTTAACCTCTTGGACAGATAGACAGAGGAAACATTTCATCTGCTGAAAGGGGAGACGAGTTTTGGGGAATGAGAGCTGTATTTCCAGGGTATGGGACTGAGTCAACAACTCTTGCCTCTGCCTCTTCATCTGTCTTGGCTCTGGCCTCCTCTGCCATCTCTCCACACTGCCAGCGAATCTTTCTCCTACTCTTTCACCGCTCTGTTCCTAGTCCTTTTTATTTTCTTTCTATCTATCTATCTATCTATCTATCTATCTATCTATCTATCTATCTATCTATCTATCTATCTATCTATCTATCTATCTATCTATCTATCTATCTATCTATCTATCTATCTATCTATCTATCTATCTATCTATCTATCTATCTATCTATCTGTCTATCTGTCTGTCTGTCTATCTGTCTATCTGTCTATCCGTCCATCCGTCCATCCATCCATCCATCTGTCCGTCCATCTGTCCGCCTATCCAGCAAAGAGCCAGACAAATGTCTGTCTGTCTGTCTATCTGTCTATCTGTCTGTCTATATGTCTTTCTATCTGTCTGTCTGTCTATGTGTCTGTCTGTCTGTTTATATGTCTATCTGTCTGCCTATGTGTCTGTCTGTCTGTCTTTGTGTCTGTCTATCTATCTATCTATTTATTTATTTATTTTGCTTTTGGGTCACACCCTGGCTCTTTGCTGGCTCAGGAATTACTCCTGGAGGTGCTTGGGGGACCATATGGGATGCTGGGATTGAACCGGGTTGGCTGGCGTGCAAGGCAAACGCCCTCCCCCCGCTGTGCTATCGCTCCAGCCCCCTGTTTCTGGTCTTTCATGCTACCTTCACTGCTCAACTCTGAGAAAACTTTGATTTCTTCTTTAGACCCCAAGCAATGCTTCTTTCTGTTTCCCTGCAGATCAGTGAATGGGTGGAGGGACAGTGACCTGTAACTCCTTGCTCCCTTTGAAGATATCACCTGCCAGTGAGACCCATAGGTTTCTTTTCTGTTCTCCATTTTGTTTCCAAGATGAAAACTGCAGGGAAGCTCCACATTCTCCTGCAAGTTTAGCACCTTGTTGCTCCCGACTGTAGAAAACAGAATTTTTGAGACTTTATAAAACTAAGAATTGGGCCTCATCTACTATTGGAAAGTAGAGATAGAGATGGTACAAGTTAGAGATGCTGCAAATGTTGGCTAAATCCACTAAGGCAAGAGTAGCTGTCCCTGGTGTTAAGCCTGAGATGTTTCTACATACCTGACAACATGTAGAAAATGGAGACTGTGGGAGAGAGGTGAGTCAGGGAGCCGCAGGGGGTCCTAACAGTACCAGGACAGAAAGGCCTCCGGGGAACAGATCTGGTGCTGTTCCAAAAAGGCTTTTAATAATATAAAAGCTCTACCACCACAATCCAATATAATGGAAGACCTTAGCTCTGGTCATAACTTAGACCATGCACAAGGGCCCAAGTCTCCCATCAAAGAGAATTCCACCAGAGAGTCCTACCAAAGAGGGTCCTATCAGAAAAGAGTCCCACCAAAGAGAGGATCTCACCCGAGAGAGCCCTACCAAAAAATGGGGGTTACCTCAAGTCAAGCCCCCCTTATATACATCAAAGTAATCCTAACCCGGGAGGGTCTTGTCAACAAAGAACCCTAAACAGCTTCTAGATAGTAGAAGAGTGTAGAAGGGTGGTGCCACACCCTATTGCAGGTAAAAACAAAGGAGTATACCAAGGACTAATCCCTTCTTCTGAGATTATCTCTGATGTAAAACACTGGAGGGGGACGAATACATCTTAATTTCATGGGCTTCATGTAATCTAGATGGTACCCACAAGGTCCTTCTTATTTATTATCTGTACCAGGGTAATTCTGAGTCTCTTGTTCTCTGTATACTGAAAGGGTCACACTAGCCTGCTTGAGGACAAACTAGTATGATCCTTCCTATAATCTTAAACATTAGTCTCAAAGTAGCCAGGGTGGTAGTCTCCTGGTAAATTCTAACTGTTCCACGCTGGGTGCAGTGGGTATAAAGAGGAGCTGTGCCCAATCTAGATAACATAGATGAATAATATGTAGATGTATAATAATAAGTCAGAAGTTACTCATTCAGAATCAAGGTGACTTCTGTAACTGCCACACACTCTATCAGTGTTTACACAGAGGAGAGATCTCATTAGTATGAACCCTGGCTTAAGAACATGTAAATAGATTAAGCTGTGAGTGGATAAAACAGCAAAGTTCCCAAGCTAGCTAGGCCTGTCATCCAACAGAGATGGATCATGGGCAGGCCAAAAAGGGTCTTCAGAATATGAGAACTGGAGGTAAGGAATAAAGGCAGAAAGAAGGCACCAACGCTTTCTTTCTTTTATTTTTATTTTTTAATTATTTTATTACACCACCTTTTAGACATACAGTTACAAGATGCCCATGCTTGAGTTTTGGTTCTACAGTGTTCCAACACCCATCCCTCCACCCCTGCTCATCTCCCATCACCAATGTCCTCACCTCCCTCCCTCTCCCCAGCCCACCTCCATGGCGGGTTCTGTATCTCCTTTCTCTCTTTCTCTCTATCTCTCTCCCTCCTGCCTACCTTTCCTACACATCGTGGAATGTAGTATATTCTAGGACATGATTGGTTCCACTAGTTTGATGGACCGCGCCCAGACAGGGAAAATGGCTGCTATTGTGGTGGGCAAGTCTCATTCGGCTGCTTCCGGGGCCCCCAGAGGTGATGGGCCAACACCCAAAACTCATCTGTCCTCCTGGGAGCCTCATGGTCAGCTGGGCTAGGGGAGAGCTGAATGCCAGCTCTCCCAGTTGCTCGCTCTCTCTCTCTCTCTCTCTCTCTCTCTCTCTCTCTCTCTCTCTCTCTCTCTCCACATTCAGTGATGCTCAGTGGTTAATCTACACTCAGTAATCACTCTGGTGCTACTCAGGGGACATACAGATTTGCTGGGGATCAAACAAGGCAAATACTCTACCTGCTGTACTATCGTTCCAGCCCCTAAAGACTTTCTCTTTGATAACCCCCAAGACTAGAGAGAATGAACAGATTCGCAAAGCTTGTTTTCCTTTATCTTATTTCCTGACACCTCTGGATCTCCACACGTGAAGTCCCTGGTGCAGGGGTTCCAGGAGTGACGCGAACCAGAGGGGAGATTGACCTGGAGAGGAGCCCGATAACATTGAAATTAGGCTTTCTCCTGTGTACTGGAGTAGCTGAGGTCAGTGAGCTGAAAACAGCTGGAGAGACCTTTAGCAAGAGTCGCAGTCATTGCCCAGAGCGGACTCCACCTCCACATCTAAGAGAGCTGAATAGTTTCTTCCTTATACCTTGGCATTTAAAAGCCAGTGTTCGGGGATACTCAAAGGACATGCTTTGCTTTGTGGGGTCCTCCCTGATATGTCCCCAAAACTGAAAACTGAGTTCATAAGAGCCATATTTCACTGAAGTGCATTATTGTATTATTATTGAAATGCATTATTTTCAAGAAACAATCACATTTTGGGGTGGGAGTGATAGACAGGGGGTGAGTTGCTTGCTTTAGACCTGGCTGATGTGGGTTTGAGTCTCAGCACCACATAGATCCTCCAAGTCAGGAGTAATCCCTGGGTACAGAGCCTGGAGTAAGCCCTGAGCGCTGCTGGGTATGTCCCCAAAAGAAAAGATAAATTATGTCATATGGTAGCCCCTCAGCTCACATCCCTTCAACCCCCCCAAGCTGAGCTTGCTCTCACCACTTCCTCTTGCATTATACTCTGCCCCTATCTGTGGCATGGCTGGAGTTTGTGTTTGTCTTCGGTATTCTCTGCTCAGATAGTTTCCCCAAGGCTTCCGGAGAAGTCTGAAGCAACCTCCTGTGGGGGCCTTCGGGTGGCTCAGAGGATACATCTTACATGAGGCCCTGACTTCAAGCCCACACATGAAGCAAAAAACCTAAATTTGGGGCTGGGTGATAGCACAGTGGTCTAAAGTGCTTGCCTTGCAGATGGCCAGCCTGGGTTTGAACCACAACACCCCATATGGCCCCCCAGAGCACTGTTAGCACTGAGCCCTGAGCACTGCGGGTAGAGCCCCCAAAAAAAAAAAATAATTTAAGAAATACAAAATAAAGATATACTTTCATGAACAAGAAATGTCTTTAAAATATCTATTTCTTTTCTTTTCCTTTTTTTTTTTGGGTCACACCTGGCTATGCTCAGGGGTTTCCTCCTGGCTCTGCACTCAGGAATTACTCCTGGTGGTGCCTCGGGGACCATATGGGGATGCCAGGGATCGAACCCGGGCCAGCATGGGCCTGCCGCGCAGCAAGGCAAACGCCCTACCCGGCTGAGCTATTGCTCCGGCTCCTCTTTTTCCTTTTTTTTTGGTTTTTGGTGCAACACCTGCTCTCAGTGGTCCCAAACTCTGGGCTCCTTGGTGATAACTCCTTAATCCTGAAATACCGGTCTTGGATGTGAGGGCGATCTGGCTGCGACATCTGTCACCCCATTGATAGCCAGGGTTGATTCGGCTGATCTGGCTGGCTAGGCGGGTGTCCCCCTTCCTCCCCTCACCGCTCCATGTGCGCCGCCTCCCGATGCTGCGTGCTCGGTGGAAGAGGACGGCCTTCCCGAATAGAGACGGACCGGTCTTCAAAGGGGTGTAGCTGCGCTCCCCTGCTAGAACCTCCAAACAAGCTCTGAAATACTGGTCTTTTTATTTTTGCTTAAGGAGTACAACTTGCCGGGCCGGAGCGGAGAGTTAAGTGGGTAGGCGTTTGCCTTTCACGCAGCCGACCTGGGTTCGATCCCCAGCATCCCATATGGTCCCCTGAGCACTGCCAGGAGTAATTCCTGAGTGCAGAGCCAGGAGTAACCCCCTGAGCATCGCTGGGTGTGACCCTCTCAAAAAAAAAAAAAAAAAAACAGAAGTACAACTTGGGTCTGAGGGGAAAGAGTAAAGTGGACAGGGCACTTGTCTTGCACTCAGCCAACAAGGACTTACTCTCCAGCACCACATACTGAGCAGTAACAGGAGTAATTTCTGAGTGTAAAACCAGGAATCACCCCTGAACATCACTGAGTATGGCACCAAAACCAAAGTAATAAATTTTTTTACAATCTATTTTTTTTTTTTTTTTTGCTTTTTGGGCCACACCCAGCTATGTTCAGTGGTTATTCCTGACTCTACACTCAGGAATTTATGGTCCCCCTGGCACTGTTCGGGGCACCATATGGGATGCCGGGATCGAACCCAGGTTAGCCACATGCAAGGCAAATGCCCTACCCACTGTGCTGTTGCTCCGGCCGCATTAAATACATTTTTTAAAATTAAAACATTTTATCTTGTATGCATTTTTATTTTCCCTGTTTGCTTTTCTTTTTTTTCAAGTTTTAATTTTTGTGTATTCTCAAAAAGTGTCAAATTAACCCCTTATGTCAGGGTAAATCTATTTATTTATTTGTTTGTGTTTATTTGTTTGCTTGTTTTTTGCTTTTTTTGGGTCACACCGGCGACGCTCAGGGGTAACTCCTGACTTTTTGTGCAGGAATTACTCCTGGTGGTGCTCAGGGGACCATATGGGATGCTGGGGATCAAACCCGGGTCGGCCGCATGCAAGGCAAATGCCCTACCCACTGGGCTATCGCTCTGGCCCCTGTCAGGGTAAATTTATATTTTATTTGCCCTGTATGTCAGGAAGGCACAGGAAGCCACAAGGATCCCCCAATAATATCAGGGAACAAGTTCCCTTTTTTTCTCAAGGACCGGGGTCAGGCGGGCAAACCATGAGTGCAGCTCAGTTCCAAAAGCCTTTACTAATTACCTATAATAAAACAAAGCTCTGCAGCTACAATCCAAAATAATGGAACTCCCCAGACCTCTAGCTCTTGGTCAGACCTCTGACTATTCACGTGGGCCCAGGTACATAGTCCCACCAAAATGAATGAATCTCCCCCAAGTCCGCTCCCTTTATATAACCAAAAGCCAGAATCCTTTCTTCAGTGTGTGCAGCGTTAACAAAGATCAACGAATCAGCTTTCAGGTATAGATGTTAGGTGGTGCCACACCTTTATTTCAGGTCTAAACAAATGATAATGCCAGGGCCTAGTCCCTTCCTCCATATTATCTATATGTCAAAACACGAGAGAGAGAGAGAGAGAGAGAGAGAGAGAGAGAGAGAGAGAGAGAGAGAGAGAGAAAGCTGGTATAAAGCTTTTGGTATAAAGAAATACATCTTAATGGATGTATATTCATGGGGCGAATCATAATTTTAGACCATGGACTTTATGCAATCCAAATGGTACCCACAAGTTCTTTATTACTACTCTGCACCAGAGTAATTCTGAGTGTTCTGTCCCTCTGTATACTAAAAAGGGTCATGCTCGCTTGCCTGAGGACAAAGCAGCAAGATCGCTCCTCTTGATCTTGGCAGAGTCGATAAATGGCAATCTCAACTTAGCCAAGGTGATGATCTCCTGGTAAATTCTAATTGTCTCATACTGGGACCAGTGGGTACTAAAAGGAATTGTGCCCAATCTAGATAGCATCAAAATCATAGTAAAGAGTATAATAATATTCCAAAAGTTATTAATTCAGAGTCAAAATGACTCCTGTAACTACCACACCCTCCATCAGTGTTTACACAAAAGAGAGATCTCTTTAGCATGAACCCTGGCTTAAGGACATGAAAATGGCTTAAACTTTAAGTAACTTAAATAGCAAAAATCCAAAACTAGCTAGGCCCTGTATCCAACACATGTATGCTATTTTATTTACCCCGTATGCCATTTTTAATTTTTGTAGGAGCCTGAGAAATAGCACAGAGGGTAGGACATCTGCCTTGCATACAGCTGACCCAGGTTCGATCCCCAGCATCCCATCTGGTCCCCCAAGCACCACCAGGAATAATTCCTGAGCAAAGAGCCAGGAGTAACCTCTAAGTGTCTCCAGGTGTGACCCAAAAAAGCAAAAAATAAAAATAAAATAAAAAAGTTTTAATTTTTGTGTTTTTACAAAAGGTCAATTTCCAGGAATGTCAGCCAGCAGGGGCACCTGGAACCAGGCATCACACATGGTAGGCCTGTGTGCCACCACTGAGTCATATACCTGATCCCAAATTTTTGTTTTGTTTTGTTTTATTTTTTTTGATCCACATGACTTACTCCTGACTCTGCACTCAAGGATCACTTTTGGTGGGTATTGGGAACCATATGGAGTGCCGGGATTAAACCCAAACCTCAGAGTAACAATAATGCTGTAAGCATTGAGCCATTTGGTCCAGTTGACCAAGTATCACGTAGAGCATCCCCAGGGCACTGCCCCCAGTTATAATTTGCCTCTCTCCATCAAGACTCAAAGTGAAATCTGGATGATGTCCCGTACAGTGAATGACTCCAAGTTGTCCTTACCACACACCTCGTAAATAACTCTACTTAAGCAGGATGATGCTGGGGAGAGACTGGGAGAGTTGGATGGGAAAGAGGAGAAGTTGGGGGAAGAGGCTTAGCAGAGAGACACTTGCTCTACATGTGTGAGTGTGGGTTCCACCCCGGCACCCCGGCCAGGCATTCCACGCCTCCTGATCTGGCCTAGTGTGGCCCCTGAGACATTAATAGACTTCAGACATCCCCGATATCTCTGGACAGGTGTTGGAATCAAGGCTCGGGGAGAAAGCAAGATTCAAAACAGGAGCTGGGGCCAAGTAAGGGAGAGGTGAAGGGGCTGAGAGCAAGAGCAGCCAAGTAAGGTTATTCAGGAAAGAATGTGCAGGCCAGGAGAGAAGCCTGGAGACAGGAAGCAGCTGCTGGGAAACGGCCCGTGAGCATCTGCCCTTTCTCCCACTGAGGCCATCTGCATTGCTCCTTGCCATCCCTGCCCGTGTAAAACCAAGTAATGGACTTATCCTGACCTCCTTAGCAGAGGACATTTCCTCTCCACAATGGCTACACAGTTGACATAAGGAGAAGAGAGTTTAAGTCTTCTTACCCTGTGCAAATGGAACCTTATCTATCTTCTCCACAATAGGACAGTCCCCAGATGTGTCCTCAACATTTTCCCTTACACACACTCCCTAGTACAGCAAAGACATACCTATGTCCCTCCTGTTCTAGGACCACAGCCCCTGCCCTGAGTAAACAGGGCAGGATTGGGGTGTTCCCCCATTTTCTCCCAGGAATGATGGAGTCACAGGATGGGAAGCTCAGAGTAAAGGGAGGCAAGTTTCGGAAAGGCCAGCCCACCACCAAGGAGACAGCAGCTCGGGCTCCCAGATCCATAACTGTTCCCTGGGTTTCTTCCCAGAGTCCTGGTTCCCCCAGGGTGATAACACAGGCCTTCGGGTCCTGAGATTTGAACTGGATCCTCATCTCCCAATGACTCCCACAGGATGTCGGGGGGGGGGGTAGGTCTCCCTTCCTTCCAGAATATAGAGCAGCAAATGATGTCCTTTAGGGGTAAGGCCGAGCCCTCTGAAGCTCTTTCCAGAAACTAGAACCTCCTGTTTCCAGCTTTCTGGCCTGAGTAAATCTGGGGAAAGGTAGGTGAGCTTCAGTGGAGGAAAGGTCAGTAGAGAAGCAGTCACCACCTGTCTGGCCAGATTCACAGACTGAGCTATTACTATCCACTCATCTCTTCTTGTCCTTCAGCCAGATAGGACACATGAGAGGAGATGAGAGGACCTGCCCCCTGGGCACCTCTTTTGATCAGGAATTTCTTAGCGGTCAGCTTGATTGCAACCCCGGCTTGAGGATCGTGACATTGAACTCTGCCCTTGGAGTTCTCTCTTTCCTTGCTTTTTGATGGAGTCACTGGTCCTCCTCCTCCGAGGGCTCTGGCAAGTTCTTGGAAAGGCCTGGCTAAACGCCTGAGGTCACTTTAGCTCGGCCAAGTTGAAAATGAGGTAGGGAAATCCAGCAGGAGGAATGCGCTCAGAGAAGCTGGGTCCGTGCTGACCTTTGTACTCGGAACCATTTTGACTCTTGCAGGCAGATCAACATCAGCTGGGAGAGTTCCAAGGGAATGGCTCATCCAACTTCTGTTTCACACATGGGGAAATTAAAGCTTAGAGACTTGATCTGACTTTCTCAAGGACACAAAACTGGCAAGTGGTGAAATCAGATCCATAAGCCAGTGTAATACCCAGTGGGGATGAAACTTGGCTTTCTTTTTATTTTTTGTTTTTCTGGGATTAGAGGGCCACACCCAGTTATGCTCAGGGCTGACTCCTGGCTCTGTTCTCGGGGATCTTTTTGATGGGGCTTGGAGACCATACGTGGTACCAGGGATTGAACCCAGCTTGGTCACATTGAGGCAAGTACCTTAACTACTGTATTATCTTTCCAGTCCCATGACTAGTTCCTAAGCTGTCTATGCTCTTCTTCTCCTCTTCCTCTTCTTGCTTTGGAGCCATACCTGGTGATGCTCAGGGCTTACTCTTGACTCTGAACTCAGGAATTACTCCTGTCAGTGCTCAGGGAACTATACGGGATGTCAAGGCTGAAACCCGGATAAGCCACATGCAAGGAAAGCGCCCTACCCACTGTTCTATCTCTCCAGTCCCAAAGTTCCCTCTTCTTTCAAAGTTCAAACAGAAAAACTGAATTTGGTGAGATAAATATTGTATTTATCTCATAATATAATAGTATCCCACCCACACGGCAGAGCCTGGCAAGCTACCTGTGTCATATTTGATATGCCAAATACCAGTAACAATTATCGACCTCATCCCATGACCTGATGGAATGGTTTGAGGCTCTTCATGTTCCTGGATCGAGCAGATGCCCTTGGGCTACACTAGCATGAGACAGGACATATGGAGAGGTTACTGGTGCCCACTCAAGCAAATCAATGAACAACGGGAAGACAAGTGAAGTGATACAAGTGAAATAATTGTATCTCCTCATCAAACCATGGGTACCCCATCTACCTGATGTTTGACCCTTTGATCTATTCTGGACCCCATTTCTGGAAATCTGAAGTGCATTTCGCTTTGTCGGCCCCAGCCACCACGTTTAGGTTTGCTGACTCCACTCTCAACTTTCTGTCCAATGTGGGAAGGATCCAGAGGGAGGAACACAGGGAAAGACTACTTCCTGCCCAAAGAACCTGCACTGCCCGGGACCAGCATGGTGCAGACTGTGGTTGCTCGGCGCAATCTGCTGAACAGAAGCAGGCCCTAACACTTGCCCGCAAACTCCTGGGGTGACTGTTCACGTTTGCAAGCAGGGCTTCAACTTCTGACAGCTCAAGGGGTCTTCCTGAGTAGCTCTGGCTCTGCAGAGCTCTGAGGCCCAGCTGAATCTGCCCGAAAGAACAGAGTAGGGGAGAGGTCATAGGAACAATTGAGCTCTTGCCTGGAAATGCTCGGAATGTGGGAAGCTGCTAGGTCCCGTGTCTCTGGCTTGCTCAGCAAGGTCATCTGCCAGGTACGGCAGCCGGCCAGACAGGAAAGAGTTCAAGAATGGCCGGAGTTTTCCGATACTTGACTTTGAGGCAGGACAGCTGATCCCCAGTGGTCACTCTGACCTCTGCCCTACTTATCCCAGGTCATAAAAAAAGGGTTGTCTGTACAGAGGTGGGGACAACACCTCCTCTAGTCTGGAAACTTTCTGGGAGAAGGACATTAGTGGGGAGTTAGGTTTGGTGGTGGGTTGGGGATGGAGTTCAGTGGCAGAGAACACACCTTGCATGCTTGAGGCCCTGGGACTGACCCTTGGCTTTATAAAAAGAAGTAAATAATTGGAGGTTTAGTTGTACCCCAAGTTAAATTTCCATTATAGTTAACTAGAATAGGACTGGTATGCAAGCATATAGGGAGAAAGGCAAAAATACAATGTGGGGGGAATTTTTTTTCTTTTTGGGTCACACCTGGCAATACTCAGGGACTACTCCTGGCTCTGTGCTCAGGTATTCCACCTGGAGGAGCTCAGGCTCTGTGCTCAGGTATTACACCTGGCGGTGCTCAGGCTCTGTGCTCAGGTATTACACCTGGCAGTGCTCAGGCTCTGTGCTCAGGTATTACACCTGGCAGTGCTCAGGGGACCATATGGGATGCCGAGGAGCAAACCCAGGTTGGCAGCGTGCAACCTCCCTGCTGTACTATCACTCGGCCCCTGGAGGGATTTTTGTTTTTTGAGCCACATCCAACAGTGTTCTGGGGCTACTCCCAACTGTCTTATAAAAGGGTCATTTCCAGTGGGGCTTGGGGATTATGTGGTACCAAGGACTGAACGGGGTGGGCCACATGCAAGGCAAGTGCCTCCCTGCGGTGCTGTCTCTCTGTTGCCTTTTCTGTCCTCTCACTGATTTCTTCCTGCTACAGTGAGGTGAAAGTGTGATCCTAGGAAATCACCGCGACAGGTTCTCAGGCCCTCCCCCCCCACTCCTCACAGAAAACTCAAGAGTAAGACAAGGAAGCACATCAATCATCACAAATTGCTCAACAACTCTGGAATGTTCTGTCTCTGTTCCTGTTACTTCCCCATTCTTTGTCTGCCTGAACACCTACTGCCACAAATTAGGCTCTTCTTTTTCCTTTAAAGCTTCTAAGGATTATGGGGGCTGGAGCGATAGCCCAGCAGGTAGGGCGTTTGCCTTGCACGTGGCCGGCTCATGCCGGCCGGGTTCCATCTCCGGCATCCCATATGGTCCCCCGAGCACCGCCGGGAGTAATTCCTGAGTGCAGAGCCAGGAGAAACCCCTGAGCATTTCCGGGTGTGACCCAAAAAGCAAAAAAAAAAAAAAAAAAGTTCTAAGGATTGGAGCCAGGGTCTTCCACGCCTGAGATGAGTGGTCAGTTGCTGAGCCACATCCCAGGCCTCCACAAACCAGGCCTGTGTTGTTGCTGTTGTGTTCAAGGGACACACCCTGCTGTGCTCCTGGCTTGGTGTTCAGGGGTCGCTCCTGGCAGTGCTCAGGTAGCATGAGGTGTGTGTGTGTGCGTGTGTGTGTGTGCAAGTGTGTGTGTCTGTGTGTGTGTGTCTGTGTCTCTGTGTGTGTGTTGGTGTCAAACTCATAGGCTCAAACCTTTGAGTCATATCCCCAGCCCACAAACTTTAACTTTACAATGACTTTCCTCAGTGGAATCACAGCCCCCTAAGTATTCTTTACAAAGGGAAGTACCTAACATTATGTGACTAGTTAGCCGATGCGAAAGGAAATGCTGTCTTCCTGCCTAAATATGGTGGGGGAATTTCTTGAAGACTCTCCTGTATCTTGTTTTTGCAGCTTCTAAGTGTTTGGCAGAGTCGCTATGACAGCACCCGCACTATCTGTGGCTGCCTCCTTCTCAGCTCCTTCTCCAGTGCCTATTCTGGTCACTGCCGGCCTGGTTGCATGTCAAGTGGCTAGAACCAATCAGCAACTCCAGGACTTGCTCTAAAGCCAATCAGGGCCCAGGCAAGTGACCTCACCCCGAGAGTGCTGCGGGGGCGAGAAGGCAGTTCTCTGCACTGAGAGTGTCCCTAAGTCACTCCCTTCCTCCTCACCCTCCCGACTTCCTGTAAATCAGCACCACCGGTGCCTGCCTCAGAAGGGAGTGAGAAAGGCTAACTACATCCCACAAAAAGGGAACCAAAAGAGAAACTGCAACTTGGCTGCAGTGTGGTTTCTGGAAGTGGGGCACAGGGCCTGCGGGGGAATTCCCAGCCCCTCCCTGATGGAATTCCCTTCAAACCAGGGTGCCCAGAGGTGCCCATGCAACAGTCAGCCCCTTTTCCCTTCCCTGCACCTGGTTCTCACTATGCTCCGCACAGAAATAGCTGCATGGTCATTCCTTGTAAACAAGGACAAACATGCGATCAAGGTCAGTCGTGAGAAAGGAAAGGCCTGTGTTTCCGCAGACACGTGTGAACAAAGACAGCCGTGTTCTTGTGGCCTAGGACCTGCATTCACAGCTCGGCTGGCTGTCAGCTGGGGCTGTTCTTTACCATTCACCGTGCACCACTGATTGCTCCTGTGCGCTCCTTGGCAGGACACCGTCAGGAGTGTGCCTGGGCGGGAGGAGAGGCGCAGGACAGGAATGTGGTTACCCCCATACCCCCTGGCCTGGCCATGAATTGCCATGGTTCAGCTACTCATCCCCTTCACTCCATAGTCCTTTCCATCCACTCCTTGCCTGAGAAAGAAATTTAAAACATTTTTAAAAAAGACTTTTATTTAAAAATATGAAACTGACCTGCCCACACTGGGCTCTACATCAAGCTGTCAAGAAATGGGTGGGAACCGTGTCCACTGCTCTCTCAGCCCGAACAACGCTAACTCCTCTTTAAGTCTCTCTTTTGGCTGGCTTTTGGGATGACATCTCACCATGCTCAGGGCTTCCTCCTGGCTCTGCACTCAGGAATTACTCCTGGCAGTGCTCAAGGGACCATATGGGATGCCGGGGATCAAACCCAGGTCAGTTACGTCCAGGGTAAATGCCCTCCCCTCTGTACGATCACTCTGGTCCCTTAAAACTCTTCTTTCTCCCTGTCATACAATGAAGGCATGGGCCCATTGCTGTTTCCCAACAGATCAGACTGATAAAGGGGTAGAAAAAAGGGGAGCGGCAGTAAAGAGCCATCTGTCCTCCTAGCAGGTTAGCTGGACTCAGAGAATGATTTGCTTGTCCATAAAGCCAAGCGACTCTCTGTAACCTGAATCAAGAACGACGTGAGGTGTGGGTTACAAGGGACTGATCAGGGTCCTCCTCAGTATATGGCCTCATCCATATTGTCATCGCTGTCACCCCCAAAGTCCTCTCCGTTGTCAAAATAGGACATGATGTAATCAGTTTCCTGAAACAAAGAAATATTGAAAATCAGGCCTGGCGGGGCAGGATAGTACAGGGGTTGTAGTGCATGTCCTAGCCCTGCTTCCACATATTGAGACCCTGGAGGTCCACTGACATGGCCCAGTTCATCCCCCCAATAAAGCAGGGCCCTCACTGTACCCGAATATTGGGCTCTTACATGGACCTGCTGGCCCTGTGGACAGAGATTTATCAGGAGGGGCCCGGGGGCTCCTGCGCAGCCGTGGGAGACTCAATGACGTCAGATCAGGTGTGCCCTCACCTCCTTCCTCCTTCCTGTGTACCAGGCCCCTCCCCCGCTCACACCCTTTCAGCCCTGGGAACATGGAAGCTGTAGTGGGCCTTGGAAAAGCCCAGGGACAGGGGAAAGCCCTTCTTTGAGGCATGTCTCCTCGACCCTGCAGCCTTCTCAAGAAGCCGTCCGAGGGGAGAGCTGAGATTCCAGGGGCTGACCAAGAAGGGAGCTGCAGAGGGAGGGACCCCATCACCTCTTCGTGCTCTTCCTCGTCATACTCCTCTTCCTCTTCCTCCTCCTTCTCTTCTTCTTCTTCTTTCTCCTCCTCTTCCTCTGAAGTCACTTCTTCCTCCTTCTTCTCCAGGGTCTTATGTGAAGGTAAACAGGAAGAGAAACTCAAGTCAACTCAGAACTGAAGGGCCGGAAGGGCCAGCTGGGGTCAGGGTGGTGGCTGCGCGCTCTTCCTCTGTACCTCCAGTTTCTGGATCGTCTCCTCCTTATCTTCTGTGCTCTTAGCCGGCCTCTTGGGGAGGAGGATGGTGGTTCCTGGAGAGGAAAACAAAGTCAGGCGCAGAACTTTTAGTGAGTGAAGTTCGTTCCCAGCACCCCTGCGGCGACTGTGGCACTCTGCTGCCCTCCTGTGGTCGTGACGGCTTGAGCCGCGGCACCATGGTGGACAGGGCAGGGATAAAGGCCACACCTACACCAACTCCCTCCTTTCCGAGGGACACTCACGCTCCTTCTGTAGCTTCCGCACTCGAATCTTCAGTTCCCGGGGTAGACGCCTCCAATCTGGGGACAGTGGGAATATAAATGTCAGTTTGATGATGCCTGGGGGTCTCCAGGGAACGAGGACGGGCTTAAAAAGAGAGGGCAGGGAAGGAAAGTACAGGGTCAGAGCTGCTTAGAACAAAACCGAGGCTTGGCTGCTTTGGGGGAGCCGGGGCTAAACATTAAATAATAGGGTTTCAAGAAGGGTCTGAGAGTGTTGAGAGCACATCAGAGACTCAGGGAGTGGCCTGGAGGCTTCTCAACAACCCAGACAGGGAAGTCTGTGGCAGGGCCACCAACCTACCCGGGGTTCCAATCGATGGCATTGTCAATTGGCCCTGACATCTGGTACTTGTCTGAGTAACGCTCCACATCTGAGGGGTCAGAGGTCATGCGTCAGCATTTCATCTTTCTGGAGTCAAAGCAGAAAGTCGTCTCCCCTACCCTGAGATATCAGGCTCCCTCACCCCTACCCAGAGCCCGAGGATCACTCAGTGAGGGCTTGTGAACTGCCTTTTTGTCAACACTGCAATTATAGTAGGTAAGGAGCTTGCCTTGCATGCGGCCAACCCAGGTTCAACCCCCAGCATCCCAACCCACCCCACCCCTGCCACCAGGAGTAATTCCTGAGTGCAGAGCCAAGAGTAACCCCTGGACATTGCTGAGTGGGGTCCCAAAACAAAACAAAAAATATATATGTTGGGTAACACTGAATGATGCTCAGGAATTGCTCCTGGGTCTGCACTCAGGAATTATTCCTGGCAGTGCTTGGGGAACCCTGGTTGGCCTCATGCAAGCTCTAACTGCTGTACTATAGCTCTGGCTCCAAAATGATCGTATTTTTAGGTTTTTTAATGTTTACTTTTTTGTTTTTTTTCTTGCAAACAGCAAGAAACCAGGGCCCCAATCTCTCTTCTTTGTGTGGGTGGATGGGCCTCACAGGGATACACTCACGGTGCCGGGAGGCCAGGAGGTACCAGGGATCAAACATGAGGACAGTGCAGCCAGACACGTGCTCCGGTCACTGTCTAACAGTTCTCTCCCAGAAAGCGGTTTCTGCTTCTTTTTCTGCAGTTCTGGGGATTGACCCTGGGGCTGATTGTTTTACTACTGAGCTGCATTCTTGACCCTCTGTGTGTGTGTGTGTGTGTGTGTGTGTGTGTGTGTGTGTGTGTGTGTGTGTGTGTACACATTGAGGAAAGCTACACAGTGATGCTCAGGAGCCAATGCTGGGATGGTTTTGGGGAGCATTTGGTGCCTGGACCTAGTCCAAGTGGTAATGTATATTCCTTGCAGGTGCAAACTCATGGCTTCAGTTTCCTTCCCTTTTGGGGGTGTTCTCCCAAGTAACCATGAAGAAACTCAGTTTTTTTTTTCTTTTTTTTGGTTTTTGGGTCACCCTCAGCAGTGCTCAGGGCCTACTCCTAGAGATGTTCAAGGGATCCTCGTGGTGCTGAGAACTGAAACAGCAGGGGCTGGGGGCACCTTCCCCTGCACTATCTCTCTGACCCTCTGGTCCCTTCCTAACAGGGCTACCTTTTCTCCTTTGCACAGGGTATCCTGTGGCTCCTATCTCTAGGGCTCAGCAGGAAAGCCTGAGCATCACTGACATAGGGTGAACATCTACTCTCCCAAGGACTCTTTTCTCCAGCATTTCCTGATGGCCCTGACCTCTCCAGGATCGCCCAACCAAAGGGGGAGTACTGGAGTGATAGCACAGCAGGTAAGGCATTTGCCTTGCACATGGCCGACCCGGGTTCAATCCCCAGCTTCCCATATAGTCCCCCAAGCACCACCAGGAGTGATTTCTGAGTGCAGAGCCAGGAGTAACCCCGAGCATTGCTGGGTATGACCCAAAAAGGAAAAAAAAAAAAACCAACCAACCAACCAAACAGAAGACAAAGGGGAGAGTACTTTACTCAGCAAAACTGAGCAGCAATCTTTCTTCTGAGCTAGCCTACTTTGTCATGAGTCAACGTTTTATTACACATTTTCCCACCCACCCCAAATCTGTAAAACGGTTGACCCTTTATCTAGTCCCAAGTCCATGCTGAGACGAACAATGCCCGGACACTGCCACTATGATAGACAGCAGATCCAGTTACAGCGGGGGCCCTTCTGCCCCCAGCAGTTGCACGTGGGGTGCTGCAGAGCACAGGAGACATTCAAACTGACCTCTCTTGGGGACTGCCGGCCGGATGAAGTAGGGGAGCTGCCTCATGGCCCCTCGGAGCTCCTGCTTCAGGGCCAGCACGTACTCCCCTTCCTCCCCTGAGGGCAGGGGCACCGGGTGGAACTCCAGGGGCTGAGGAAGCAGGGACAGGGGTCAGCTCAGGAGGAAGGTGCTGGTGGACAAGCCAAGGAGAACATTTCCCCCCCAAAGAGTCCGATGCTCCCACCAGGCAGAGGGCTGAGGTGCTGCGGGGGCTCACCGTGCCATTTTCACAGAAGCCGGACAGAGAAACCTGCGCTCGCTGCTCAGAGGACATGCAGAGAGCTCAGTACACATGCAGAGAGCCCAGCACAGAGACAGCACGCGGCAAGCTAAGCATAGTTGGGGTGGGGGGGCAGTGGGGGGGCGGGTAGAGGGCCGACACTCACGGGAAAAGCGGAGAAGGCTGCAGCGTGGGTGGGGGCAGCGCGTCCCCTTGCTGATGCCAACAGCCTCCATGTTGAAGGTCAGCTGGCGCGGCCGCGACCCCGGCCCCCACCCCGACTGGTCATGGTGGACGGGGCCTGAGCATTCAGAGCTGCAACGAGGCAAACCTGCTAAAGACCAAAAACAACGAAGTTCAGCCAACATGGACAGCAAACCAGGGAGTGCAAGCTGCAGCATCCGTTCTCCCTGGGACCGCTCACCCGGCTGTCTGCAGTTTTGTTCAGTACCATTCTGGAAAGGTGGGGCGGCTGTCCAGTGGACAGATCAGACAACACTTCAGCCAAGAGGCCAGGGCCACAGCAACAAGCCTGAGTTCTGCGGTGAGTGCAAGCCCTTAATACGGGTGTGAGGAAAATGGCACTTCCTCCCCAACTCCGTCACCCCGTCTAGTTGGGACACAAGTACCACACACACCCAGTGAGGACTGTAATACCCCGACCAGCACCTTCAGGCAGAAGCCAACAGGTCCACAGAAGAGTGGAGCTGATAAAGCACCATCGGCCAGAATTAAAATATTTGCTTTGATCCCAGAAGCCATATATGTTTATCCTATGAAACTTTGTATTCATAGATTTTTTTTAAATAATTTTTGCTTCTGGGCCATAGCCAGGAATACTCAGGGGTTACTCCCAGCTCAGAGCTCAGGAATCACTTACTGCTGGAGGTTCTTAGGGGGGCCCTATAAGATACTGGGAATCAAATGTGGGTGGGCTGCATGCAAGACAAGTGCCTTACCTGCTGCACTATCTCTCTGGTCCCTCATACAAATATTTTTTAAAATATCCAGGGTCGAGCGGAGGCGATAGCCCAGCGGCAGGGCATTTGCCTTGCATGCGGCCGGCCTGTGCCGGCCCGGGTTCGATCCCCGGCGTCCCATATGGTCCCCCCGAGCACCGCCAGGAGTAATTCCTGAGTGCAGAGCCAGGAGTAACCCCTGAGCACCGCCGGGTGTGGCCCAAAAAAGCAAAAAAATAAATAAATAAATAAATAAAATATCCAGGGTCCACGAAATGACTCAGTGGCCAAAGGTGTTTGCCTTGCATGTGTTCAGTCCCCAGGGAGCTGTTTGGAGCCCCAGGTGACACATCAGAGTACACACGGGTGACAAGTGTGCTAGCTCCAGAGCACAATAACCAGGTGAGGGGGCCGGGCGACAGTCCAGCAGGTAGGGCATTTGCCTTGCACGCGTTTGCCTTGCCTATCCCCAGCATCCCATATGGTTCCCTGAGCACCACCAGGAGTAATTCCTGAGTGCAGAGCCAGGAGTAACCCCTGAGCATTGCCAGGTGTGACCCAAAAATTAAAAAAAAATAACCAGGTGAATTTGAGCACCAGGGCAGAGCATGACCGCAGGGAGCACCACAAACCACAACCAGTACCTCAGGGCACTGCAGGGGGAAATCTATGATGTCACATGACCACATAGAGATAATAATTATTCGTATTTTATCTTATTTATTTTTATTTATTTATTTATTTATTTATTTGCTTTTTGGGTCACACCCGGCGATGCTCAGGGGTTTCTCCTGGCTCTGCACTCAGGAATCACTCCTGGCGGTGCTCGGGGACCATATGGGATGTCGGGGATTGAACCCGGGCCAGCATGGGCCGGCGGCGTTTAAGGCAAACGCCCTACCCGCTGGGCTATCGCTCCGGCCCTTATTCATATTTTAATACACATATAATTTCAGTTTCATTTTTTGTGCATGGACATATATGTGTATATGTATATTAAATATATGCATAAAATGTATACACAAATATGCACATATAACAATGCCATGGCAGATAATGTGGCATGGCAGCCTAGAACCAGAAAAAATATTAGGCAAGACTAAGGAAATCTGAATCAAATATAGATATTAAATACTTACAATGTATCAATATGGGGTCACTGGTAACAAAGAGCTATAACAAAGTGTTAAACTAATATATCATAATAATTATAGAGGAAATGGTGTGCCAGGACAGGTAGGAACCCTACTACTTACTACCTGTTTAGTTTTTCCTTTTTTCTATCATTGGTTTACAGCACCGTAAGTTTGAGGAGAATTCACAACTGCTCAGATGCATACACCATATTCCACACAACTTCTCTGTTGAGCCCGCTGTACCATTGTCAGAATCCAAGGGTTTATTTTTGCTTTATTTGTTTGCTTTGCTTTTTTTTTTTTTTTTTGCGTCACACCCGGCAGTGCTCAGGGGTTACTCCTGGCTCTGCACTAAGGAATTACTCCTGGTGGGCCTCGGGAGACCATATGGGATGCCGGGGATCAAACCTGGGCTGGCATGGGCCGGCTGTGTGCAAGGCAAACGCCCTACCGCTGGGCTATCGCCTCCGGCCCCTGCTTTGCTTCTTAATATTCCACATATGTGTGAATATGGTACTTGTCTTCCTCTTCACTTATTTCATTTTATTTAATTTACAGAAAAGCTCAACTTTTCTTTAAGTTCTAAACTGTTATAAAAAATAATATGTAGGGGTCAGAGTGATAGTAGAGCAGCTAGGGTGCTTACCTGCATATTGCTGACCTGAGTTTCATCCCTGGCACCATATATGGTCCCCTGAGCCTACCAGGGGTGATCCCTGAGCACAGAGCCAGGAGTAAGCCCTGAGCACAGCCATATGTGGGCCCCATGTTCCCAAACGAACAAAATATCTGGGATCAGAAAGGTAGGGCAATGGGCTGGGCACATATCTTACATGTGGGAGGTCTGGGTTAGAGCTCCAACGCTTATACACCTGGGCACAGCTGAGAGTGACCCTAGAACAGAGGCAGAACCAGACCTCAGCAGTGCTAGATATGGCCCAAACTATACCCTTGGTCAAACTTTATTTTTATTTTTTCTTGCTCGAATTTTAAAAAATAATAATAAGGAGCCCGAGTGATATTACAGTAGGGAGGGCATTTGCCTTGCACGCGCCAACCCGGGTTCTATCCCTGGCATCCCATATGGTCCCCTGAGCACTTCCAGGAGTAATTCCTGAGTGCAGAGCCAGGAGAAACCCCTGAGCATCGCGGGTGTGACCCAAACAAAACAAAACAAAAAATATATATATATAATAAAAATAATAATAAGATCTAGGGTAGGAATGTAGCTCAGTGGTAAAGCACTGGTCTTGCATGTGTGAGCCAAAGCATCCAGCTTTGGTGCTCTGAGCACTTTGCAGCTCATTGCTCAAAGGATCATGCAATGCTTGATGAAACCCAGAGCTCCTGAAAGAAAAGAATATGCTCCAACCCTCCAAGTCATTTACCAGGCCTGAGGTACTGAGTTTGATCCTCTGGGCTACAATAATAAGTACATAAAATAATAACATCCAGGGGCTAGGTCTGTGCTTCAGAAGTGAACAGCAGGTCTTGTATGCATGAGGACCTGGGTTTGATACCAGCACTGACAAAAAAAAATCTATGAGGGCCAAGGATGAATGCAGTTCAGTGGAGAGTTTACGTTTCACATATAAGGTTCCCTGAACCCAATAACTGGCACAAGAAAAAAAGATATTTTAAAAAAAATGAGATCTATTAATTTATAAAATGAGTATTGATAGCATGCGGGCCTCGGAAGCGCCTGGGGAAGCTGGAACTCCGCTTTCCCCGGCTAAGCTGACCATGGGGCTCTCGGGAGGGCAGATGGGTTTTGGGAGTGGGCCCATCACCTCCGGGGGTTCCCAGAAGCAGCCGGATGAGACTCGCCCACCACACTAGCCACCACCTTTGCTGTCCGGACGCTGGAACACTGCCTCACGACCAGATTAACAGCAAAACCAGTTCGAGCCCAGGTCGCACAGCAAGCGGCCAGCGGTCAATCAAAATAGTGGAAGCAGTAATGTCCTTTAATGCACTGCATTCCACGATGTGCAGGAAATTTTGGCGGGAGGGAGAGACAGGGAGGAGAGAGAAGACATGCAGAACCCGCCAAGTAGTTGAGGTGTGGGAGGGGGGAGGGAGGTGGGGACATTGGTGATGGAAGATGGGTTTGGGTGGAGGGTTGGGTGTTGGAACACTGTGGAACCAGAACTCTGCATGAGCATCTTGCAATTGTATGTCTAAAATGGTGTAATAAAATTTGGGGGGAACAAAAAAAAATTAAAAAAAAAATAAAATAAATAAAAATGAGTATTAAAATTCTCAAAAATGCAAAATTCTCAGAGCTTCCTTTTTTGGGGGTCACACCTGGCAATATTCAGAGGTTACTCCTGGCTCTAGTCAGGGAATCACTGCTGATGGTGCTCAGGGGACCATCCGGGATGCTGGGGATGGATCTCGGGTTGGCTGTTTGCAAAACAAATGCTCTACTCACTGTACTATCTCTCAAACACACCTTCCTGGTGTTTGATGACCTTAATAATTTTGTTTTTTGCTTTTTGGTTCACACCGACAATGCTCAGGGGTTATTTCTGGCTCTGCACTCAGGAATTCCTCCTGGCAGTGTTGGGGGACCATATGGGATGCCGGGGATTGAACCCGGGTGGCCGGGTGCAAGGCAAACGCCCTCCCTGCTATGCTATGGTCGTGGCCCTACCTGCTGTGCTATGGCTCCACCCCGACCCTGCCTTTTTGTAACTTTGAAAAAAGGTTACAACCTTACGACCTGCTTCCATCACTGTGAGTTCCAGCAGAGAGTGGTCAGAGCAGGGGTGAGTGGTCAGAGCAGGGGCGAGTGGTCAGAGCAGGGACAGGGCTGGGGGTTGAGGCGCTTGCCCTGCAGGCGCTATTCCCCCTTATTTGATCTTTGGCACTGCTTGGATAAAGATGTTCAGGAAGAGCTTACTTACATTTTTCTCCATGGTCTTGACTCTGAGCTATACACACACACACACACACACACACACACACACACACACACACACACACACGCATGTATGTATAGCTCATATATATACATATATAAGTACCTGCTAATCTGCAACACCAGAAGAGATCCAGACCCATCCACTTCAGACCCACAGCTGCGCTGCTCGGCCGGCCCCATATGGAAGCAACCCATGGAGCTGACCTCCCAGTAAGGGGCTTGACCAGCCCCTGGCCGAGTCCAACATTGCTCCAAGGGTTTGCTCTCATGGGCGGGGAGAGACCACACTGGCCGTACTCAGAGTGGAGTTTTGGGCTCTGCCCTTTCCTCCGCTTCCATGCCAGTTGCCCTGGAAGAGAGAGACCCACCCACGCCAGACCCACAGCTCCCTTGGTGCACGGCAGCAAAGTGGCCGCACAATATTCTTAGAGAATGCTGATTTTAGATAAGATCCTTCCCAAGATCTTTCACATTTATACATTGTATACAATTCTAGACAGTTTCTAACTGATACCAGTAAGCCTAGCAAGAAGCCAGAGCAAACCACACATCATACAGTCAGTCATTCTCAACATCCAGACTCCATAGTTCCTCAGAGCTCCATCCAAGAGAAAACCTGATCTTCCCCCTTTAAGTTTCATCAGTAAATGCTTGAGATGAGAGCCTTCTACTGAGACTATACCACCTACAGGGCAAAGCCTGGCAAGCTACCCGTGTTTTATTTACTTGTTATGCCAAAAACTAGTAACAATTATGGACCTCAGTTCCATGACCTGAAGATTGGTTTGGGCTCCTCCTGTCCCTGTAGCAAGTAGATGTCCTTGGGTTACACTTGCTTGTGACAGGACTAATGGAGATGTTACTAGTGCCCCCTCGAGCAAATCGATGAACAATGGGAAGACAGTGATACAGCGACATAAGTATTTATACATATATACTTGTATATATATGGGATATATACATACATACATACATATATATATATAGGGATACCAGAGATCGAACCTGGGTTGGCTGTGTGCAAAGCAAATGCCCTACCCCCTGTGCTATCGCTCCAGCCCCAACCTTAGTCATTTAAAAGAATATTTGCAGGAATGTCCTGGGAAGCTCCTCTGTTAAAATATAATACTTTTCTTTCAATTATATTGGGTGTCATGGATGGAAGAAGAGGGTCACAAAAGCAAAGGACCATTTTCCTCACATGATATTAAGAGCACACACCAAGAACCCAAGAACATGCTCTTTAAGTACAGTGAAATACAATGCAGCATTTAATTATTGTCTCCTAACAAAGTGCTTCTTCAGAAAATGAACACTAGGTCTCACAAGTCCAGAGAATGGAGGAAACTACAGCTTGAAAGTAAAGTTTGAGAATTCCTTAAAAATTGAGCATTCATTCAATAAATAATTATTGCATGCTGGCTACGGACCAATACAAAACTAGAAACGGGAATTGGGAGGATCCAAGTAGAGAACTAATACCGTGAGTAGGGGGCTGGTCTTGCATGAGGTCAACCTTCATTCAGTCCCCAGCACCACAAAGGGGTCCCCAGGCCCACCATGAGTGATCTCTGAGCGCAAAGCCAGGATTAAGCTCTGAGCACCACTTGTGTGGCTCTCCCACTTGTCTCAAAAAAAAAAAAAAAGTCCAAAAGAAATCATCATACGAGGTGTGAGCAGCAGCACAGCAGGAAGGGCGTTTGCCTTGCATGCAGTGGACCAGGGTCTCCACCTCAGGCATCCCATATGGTCCCCGAGCACCGCCAGGAGTAATTCCTGAGTACAGAGCCAGGAGTAACCCCTGAGCATCGCCAGATTTGACCCAAAAAGCCAAAAAAAAAAGTCATCATAGTTGAGTCAATGATAAAATAGTAGGAAAAATTCTCACACAACATGGGCCGGAGCGATAGCACAGCAGCAGGGTGTTTGCCTTGCAGGTGGTCGACCAGGGGTCCATCTCCAGCATCCCTAGATCACCTCCAGGAGTAATTTCTGAGCACAGAGTCAGGAGTAAGCCCTGAGCATCACCAAGTATGACCCAAAAAGTGAAAAAAAAAAAAAAAAGAAAAAGAAATCCTCATATAGCCTACTGGATTATGATCCAGCAATCATGATGCAGCAAACATGATCCATACTCACTTTACTATAACCACAAAATAAATTCCATCTAAAGACAGAATAATGTATACAGTATAGGGAGGGGAATTATATTAAATATAATTATTTATTAAATACATGTACCATATATTATAAATTATATTAAATATAATATATTATAATGGGGAGTTATATTAAAATGTATCATATGGTGGGACTGGAGCGATGACACAGCGGCAGGACCGACCCGGGTTCGATCCCCGGCATCCCATATGGTCCCCGAGCTCCACCAGGAGTAATTCCTGAGCGAAGAGCCAGGAGTAACCCCTGAGCATTGCTGGGTGTGACCCAAAAAGCAAAAAAAATACAATAAAATGTATTATATGACCTATTATGTAATTTGTATATATCAAGTAGAGATATACATATGTATATATGTGTACACATAGAAAATTAAAAAGATACACATTAAAATAATAGTTGCAGAGTTAAGGCACTTGCCTTGCATGTGGCCCACCTCATTCAGCAGTAGGGTGAGCACCACTAGGAGTGGCCCCAAAGCTAAGATAAAATAAATAAAAGGGAAGTTTTCTTTAATGACAAGAATACTACTACTGGGACCAGACAGTACAGGATGCAGGGCACTTGCCTTGCATGCAGCTGATCCTGGTTCAAATCCCAGGCAACATATACGGTGTAGGGGTCACTCCTGAGCACAGAGTCAGGAACAGCCCCTGAGCACTGTGGGTTGTGACTCTACCTACCCCCCAAAGAGAACGCTCCTATGTACACCAAGCTCCTGCTCTTAATGGAAGTATGGGGTGCCTTCTGTGAGTCAATGTACTTCTTGGTTAGAATATTTGCTGGGTATTTATTGATGACCAGCTGTGACAAACCAGAATGACTTGAGAAGTAAAACAAAGTTCTCTTACTAAAGATGTTTAAACAGGGGTAGGAGTGATAGCACAGCAAGTAGGGGCGTTAGCCTTGCATGCAGCCGACCCGAGTTCGATCCCCAGCATCCCGTATGGTCACCCAAGCACTGCCAGGAGTAATCCCTGAGCATCGCCGTGTGTGACCCAAAAAGTAAATAAATAAAGATGTTAGGGCACAAGCGATATGGGTACGATCCCGGCATACCATATTTGGTCCCGAGCTTTGCTATGAGTAACTCCTGAGTGAGGAGCTAGGAGTAACTCATTAGCATATCTGGATGTGACCCAAAAAAGAAAAATAAATAAACAGAAGTCAGACAACAACATACAAAATCTGATTTATCAGAGGAAGATGTGTATTTTTGGGGGGGTTTACTTTTAGGGTCACACCCCGCGACACTCAGGGGTCACTCCTGGCGGAGCTTGGTGGACTAAATGGGATGCCTGGGATCAAAACCTACCCGCTATGCTGTTGCTCTGGTCCCTGGAAGATGTGTTTTAGAGCAGAGAGCTCACTTGTCTCTGCATTTTCTAGCACTGAATCTGGCCTATAGCTGGTGTTTCCAACAATAAATGTTGAATGAAGGGGCCGCAGTGATAGTCCAGCGAGTAGGGCGTTTGCCTTGCACTCAGCCGACCTGGGTTCGATCCCGGCATCCCGTATGGTTCCCAAGCACCGCCAGGAGTAGATCCTGAGTGCAGAGTCAGGACTTACACTGAGCATCGCTGGGTGGACCCAAAAAGAAAAAAAAAGCTGAACGAAAGACTGCATTTCCAAACATGAGTCCTGTGATTCCTCACAGATCTGTCAGTTTCCTCCTCTCTGGACTTACACTGAAGAACCACTGTGTTAAGAGATTAACTACTGTGTTGATACAGTCTTAATTACAGACTATTGTATTTTATTATTCTCTAATTATGTATGATAGAGGTTTCAGCTCTGCCCTTCCAGTCAACTTAATAAACCTTTACCTGATATTCTGTATTAAGTGTTAGAACCCATCATATACTGCCTCGTAAGAAAAATCAATTCTGCACGAAGGGTGGTCCAGGAGAGCTACAGGTAGGAGTCGGTGTTTCAGCCGTAGCTTGAGAGCGAGCGGGATTTTGCTTATTCAGGGGAAATAATACCAACGGATCTGGGAGCCACTGCAGAGCCAGAAGCACTAGAGATTCCCCCGTTTCTGCTTTAGTATCTCGCCCCTAGGAGCCAAAGAAAACCAGGGTGCTCGGGTCTTTATAGCCCGGGGCCCGGGAAGAGGAAGGGTGGGGAAGGAGAAGGGGGCTGATCCAACAGGCCGCTCGTCTTGCTTGAATCGCAACTCTCCGGACCTGGCGAACTAGATAGGTAAGTGGAGGCTGAACCTGGTCCGAGGCACCTGGCCGGAGCCTTACCTGCTCCCCTCCCCCACGAGGAGCCCTCACAGTAGCCAACCTGGATCGCGCTCGTCGTCCTCCAGTCGCGGCGTCCTCCGCCCGCCTCCCCGAGCTTCCTATTGGTGGGTTCTCTCAGCCAATCTAGGAGAAGCGCAGTGGGCCCCGCCCCCTAGAGGGCGGGGCAGAAAAGCCGGGCGTGCTCCAGGGTGTCGCAACCGGGGTTGGTTTGCTAGCTGGGGGGCTTCAGGACAAAACACCCCTTGGTGATTTCCGACCTTGCCTAGGAAGCTCCGACATCATAGATCCACTCCGCGGGGACGCCGATAGAGAAACCAACCCCCAGATCATCTCCTGATGGGGGGCTCTGGCTTCACAGAGCCTCTATCTTACAAATCAACTTTTTTCAATCCTCCACTGCTTCCCTCCAGAACCCTCCAGAGCTTTCCTACCACCCCCCACCCCCTCCAACTTTACCCCTTCGGTGTGACGCTGACACATGTATGTGGAGAAGGAAGGGTCAGGGATCAAGAACCAGAGCTGGGACCGGATCAGGTGCTCTGTGTTCCCTGCATTCCCCCTGGCCTTCCAGCTCCTCCCAACCCCGGTAAAGGAGGAGGAATCCTATTTCCATAGAAAACAAAACAAATGATGGGCTGAGTCTGGAGATCTAAAGCTAGTCCAGAAGAATATCCTAGATACTAGCCTTGGAGGGCTGAGTGGAAAGTACAGGTCACTGGAATAAGGCAGCAGCGGGGCTGTAAGACTTAGTAGAAACTTGGTCTGTGTGTCCATTTTCTCATCTCTAACAAGAAGATAATGTCTGCCTTGTAGCATTGTGAGAATTTGATATATGCATAAAGGACGACTTACAGTTGGTGTCCAGTAAGTGGTAGCTGGGAGAAAATGGGTCATTATCCAAGCAATAGCTGTGTCTCGGGGAACATACTCATCATTATGTTTTGGACCCACACCCAGCTATGTTCAGGGATCATTCCTGATGAGGCTTGGGGATCCTATGGACTGCTGGAATCCAAGTAGGCCATCTGTATGTAAGGCAAGCACCTTACCCACTGCACTATCTATCACCAGGGGCATTATTTTAGTATCTCTGTTCTGGTGGCTCTCAGTCTCAACATGGTCTCAAAATTCCAGGTAATCCTTAGGATCCCCACACACACACTTCATTCCCCTCTGATGCCTCTCAGCTGGACACAAACTGATTCCTAAAATATGCAGATGAAAGCTATGGTAACCATGGAGATAGGGCAGATGGCGGTAGAGGCGGCAACACAGAGGAGACGGACTGCAATAGGAGGGAGAGAGGAGAGGCTGGGAGATTTGGACAGCTACCTTCAAGCAAGGTGGGAACATGGGAGAGAATATGCTATAAGGTTCATTTTCCTCTCGCTTTCCCCTAAGAATGTGGGGAGGAGGCCTCTAGAAATCTCCCTATCTGAGTGCAAAAACAACCAAGACACCCACAGCCACCTCATTCTCTCTGAGGCATTGGAGGTCCGGGTAGCTGTGCCATGTGCTGTTTGGGAGGTGCAATGAGACTGAGCCACCGGATCAGACACTCAACTCCCAGAGGGCAGTTGGAGGGCTTGCTCTCCTCACAGGCTTGACCTGAAGGCCCATCACCTCTCTCCACCCCTCCCCAAGGTGTGTGTGTGCTGTGAGGCTGTGAGGCTGTGTGCAGTGTGACTGCATGTGCTGTGACTGTGTGTGCAGTGTGATTGATCGTGTTGTGAGTGGCATGCCATACACAGCAGAGTATTCCATATGTGGCAGAGTATGGTGAGCATGTATTGGTGTGTAGTGTATGTGGCATGTGTTGGTGAGTGTCATATGTGGTAGTGGTACAGTGTATGGCATATTTGCTGGTGTGGTATGTGTGGTACTGTGTGCTGTATGGCAGAGGGTACAGTGTATGGCATATTTGCTGGTGTGGTACTGTGTGCGGTATGGCAGAGGGTACAGTGTACGGCATTTGCAGCAATGTGTGCCAAGTGTGGCAGAACGTTACATGTGTGGCAGTGTGTGTCCTGTGTGACTGCAGTTTGTGCCAGTATGTGGCATGCGTGTGCTGCGTGTGGCAAGTGTACAGTGTGTGGCAGGTCACGTCTGGCGCATAGGCATGCACCCCCACCCCACCTACACGCCAGAAAGGGGACCTGCTGAAGCTCAAGGGGGAGAACAGGGGGTGATCCCAATCTGGGTCTCAGAGGCGTCTCCCCAGGAACACTTGGTCTGTTGCGGCTGAGGGGAGTTTCCGGGCAAGGGAAGTGAGGACTGGAGCCCTAGGCTGCGAGGGCTTGTGTGTGTGCTGGGGTGGGTGCCGCTTTGCTGCCTGCCGCCCCCACCCGCCGAGACTGGGCTATAAATAGCAGGACAGAGCTCCGCCCCCCAGTTTCTCTCCGCGAGCCGGCGCTGTGCCCGGGGCGCACCGGGAGGAGGGACCAGGACCCGATGCCTGGGTGCAGAGACTGACACCAGGGGAATCCGGGTGCCCACCCCCCCCCCACCCCGCCATGTGGGCCCCCGGAAACCCGGATCCGCCACCAAGGCTGAAGTGCCGCCCTGGCCCCGGCCCCGGCCCGGCAGCGGAGGTTCTGCGGACATTCAGGTATCTATTCCGGCGCACAGCCTGGGTGGGCAAAGGCCAGTGATGGGGGAACAGAGCGGGGCGAAAGAAACCCCCAATTCTACCCCCACCCGTTTTAGGTCCCAAACGCAAGCTGCTTCCCTCCCCCCATTCAATTTCTGGGGCGGTGGCGACCTAAAAGAGGTTAGGAATGGAATGTGTGTGAATGTATGGGTGCATGTGGAGTGGGTGGGTGGCAATCGGCATCCTAGCAAGGGGGATTCCAAGTGCGGGGGAAAAGGGGGTGCTGGAAAGGTCTGAGAAGCCGTGGGGGTGAGGGTGGGGTGCGGGTATCCCTGCGCGTGCACGGCCGCCTTTGCACGCTCGCGCGTTCTCGATGCGGGTGCACCTTCCACCTCCCCAGGCATGCGCTGGGGGAGAGGGGCGGCCCAAAGGCATGACTTAGAGGAGGGGCTGTGCGCGGTGCAGGAGAGACCCCCACCCCACGCCAGGGGCTGCCACCAGGGGCTGCGTTTCCCTGCCTGCATGTGTCAAGATTTCTCTGTTTTCCCACAGGGACTGGCTTCGCTGCTGAGCACCCAGGCCTCTGCCAGTCGCCACCCTCACGCCCCTCGCTGGCCTCGGCAGCAGGTCTCGAGTCCGGCTCGGCCGGCGCCCCCCGCCCCCGCCGCAGCAATGCTGCACACCGAGGGCCACGCTCTTCTCCGAGCCGTGGGTCAGGGTAAGCTCCGCTTGGCCCGTTTGCTTCTGGAGGGGGCGCCTACGTGAACGAAGGCGATGCCCAAGGGGAGACGGCCCTGATGGCAGCCTGTCGCGCCCGCTACGACGACCCCCAGAACAAGGCGCGCATGGTACGCTACCTCCTGGAGCAGGGCGCGGACCCTAACATTGCCGACCGCCTGGGGCGCACGGCGCTCATGCACGCCTGCGCCGGCGGCGGGGGCGCCGCAGTGGCCTCGCTGCTCCTCGCCCACGGCGCCGACCCCTCTGTGCGAGACCACGCGGGCGCGTCGGCGCTCGTGCACGCCCTGGACCGCGGGGACCGCGAGACCCTCGCCACGCTGCTAGATGCCTGCAAGGCCAAGGGCACGGAGGTCATCATCATCACCACCGACACCTCGCCTTCGGGTACCAAGAAGACCCGGCAGTATCTCAACTCGCCGCCGTCGCCGGGGGTGGAGGAACCCGCTCCTGCGCCTCCCAGCCCGGGCGTCTGCACGTCGCCCTCGGAGATCCAGCTGCAGACTGCGGGAGGGGGGCGGAGGCCGGGTCGTGCTGTCGCCCCGCGCGCAGGAAGAGGAGGAGAAGAGGGACGTGTTCGGAGTTCCCTTGCCCAAGCCCCCCGATGACTCCTCCCCTGCGGAGCCCCTCCCCAAGCCGCCCCGTCATCCTCCAAAGCCACCTCAAAAGGCTCAACTCGGAGCCCTGGGGCCTAGTAGCCCCTCCGCAACCTGTGCCGCCGACCGAAGGGCGTCCGGGGACCGAGCGCCTGACCGCCGAGTTCCACGGCCTGACCCTGGCCGGCCGGCCGCGTCTGTCCCGCCGTCACAGCACGGAGGGCGCCGAGGACCCGCCGCCGTGGGCGGAGAGAGTGGCGGGCGCGGGGGCTGCTCTCGCGGCGGAACACCGCGCCCGAGTCGCAGGAGCTGGGGCCTCCCGCCGGGCTGCGGCAAAAACTCAGCCGCATGGAGCCGGTGGAGCTCGAAGGCCCTGGCAGCCTCTGCCCGGACTCGCCCGAGTGCAGCCGCCCGGCTCTGGAGCGCCGGCGCTACAGCGCCTCCCCTCTGACGCTCCCGCTCGCCGGCTCCCTTCAGTCCCCGCGCCAGTCCCAGGAGAGCCTGCCCGGGGCTGTGTCCCCGCTGAGCGGGCGCAGGCGGAGTCCGGGGCTGCTGGAGCGGAGGGGCTCCGGCACGCTGCTGCTGGACCACATCTCGCAGACGCGGCCTGGCTTCCTGCCCCCGCTCAACGTCAGCCCCCACCCCCCCCATTCCCGACATTCGCCCCCAAAGCCGGGGGCCGGGCGCCGTCGCTGCCCGCCCCTCCCCAGGCGGGGGCGCCGACCTCGCCCAGGACCAAGCGCAAGCTGGTGAGGCGCCACTCGATGCAGACTGAGCAGATCCGCCTGCTCGGGGGCTTCCAGAGTCTGGGTGGGCCCGGCGAGCCGGGGCGCTGAGGAGGGGGAGAGAGAGGAACAGAGGAGGGAGGGGACCCGGCGGGAGAACCAGCTCACACATACACGCAGCACGGCCGGCGGGGACTCTCCATGTACTGGTGGGCTCGATGCGCGCACGCACACGGGTAGGCATGTGCCCATAAGCACAGCGCGCTTATTCACAGGAGAGGTAAGTACTCGACCTTCCGGGTGTCCAGACACGTGCTTCCATGCCCTGGTCACTTCACGCGCATAGGGGAATTACTGGTGGACCCAGAGGCCAGGCACAAACAGGGCCACTTGTGCTAGGACCCCCGTGGGTCCCAAACTTCACTTGCATTTGTTCAGAACCAGTGGGACCTCCTGCTCTCGGGTGGTCCCCAGTCTTTGCCTTGTAGAAGCGATCCCTGCTGTCCGCGTACACCCTGCAAACACGGGCCGCTCATGATTTTGCACACTCTTCCCTCTTCATAACGGTCCCACCCCATTCTACAGGTCTTGCTTCTCTCCAGGTCAACCTGGTTCCCTGTTCACCCGTGCTTCCAGTCCCCAACCAACCACTTTTCAGGATTCGCTTCTCTCTTCCTGAAGGGGCCGAGGGTTCTTGTAGCAACCCCCCAGCCTCAATACTGCTGCTGCCCCTTTCTGTTCTCAGCTTTATCTCTCAACTTCCTGCTTTTTATTCCCTCCGCCCCCCCCAGTTCCCCAACCAATACAACAGGTTGAGTCCTTTTCCCATGGGTGGGGGTCATGGGCTGTAAAGCTGCTCTTGTCTGTCTGAGTATATGAACACCCCCACAGCGGGCAGTGGGGATCTATCCTACATCACTACTCTCTCACTTGACATAACAAATAAATGTGTTCAGAAGTCTCTGGTTTTTCAGTCCTGCCTGGGGGTGTGGGGAGTGGGGTATAAGAATGGGGAGGGAGAGTGAGGTCAACTATGGTTATGATGGGGGGGGATACAACCACGGGCTTTCTGGGAGACCATCTGACCAACCGTGGTTGTAAAAGAAAAGGCAAGAATAAGCTGTAGTTCTGGAGATTTAAGGCGTTTGACAGGTTTTCATTTTCTCTAGTCTCACCTAAGTCCATCCTTATGTTCTTATATGTAAATTTCTACAAAGAACTTTTCCCTCAGCCATCAGCAGCTCCTGGTAAATTGATTGTTCCTCTTTCAAACTTTCTATTTCGAGACCACTCAGTCTTTCCTTGGGGGTCTAGTTTAGACCTTGTAAGGTGAAATTCAGAATTTCACCTATTGTTTTCTTTTTCTAGGTTCTGTTTCTCAGTTGCTCAGTTGTCTCTTGAGCAACTGCAGGAGAGATATAGAGATAGAGATAGATGGAGATAGGGAGAGAGAGAGAGAGAGAGAGAGAGAGAGAGAGAGAGAGAGAGAACTTTTTTTCTTTTTGGGTCACACCCGGCAATGCTCAGGGGTTTCTGCTGGCTCTGCACTCAGGAATTACTCCTGGTGATGCTTGGGGGACCATATGGGATGCCGGGGATTAAACCCGGGTCGGCCACATGCAAGGCAAACGCCCTACCCACTGTGCTATCACTCCAGCCCTGAGAGAGAATTTTACCTAGGTAAAACTGCATGATGGTCACCTGACAAAGGACATATCTGATGGGAGGTAGAGGGAACAACCCACTCTACTCTTTCTTACTCTCCATCTCAACTCAAATGGTAAAATCAGAAAAGTACTCAACAATGTGATATAATAAAAGACCAAAATATTGGGAATCATAATACCCCCCCTATTCTGGTTAATTTGCACCCCCTGTTTAATTCTGATCAATGAATCTGTCCTCTCTGAGTGTTCTTTCCTGTAAAACAGTAAAATTGAGGGCTAATTAATTGTGGAACAAGTGATAGATGAAATGTCATGTCATACGTCCTCTGAATCTTGAGTCCCCGCCCCCTGCAGCCCCGGTACCATATGGCCCTGAGCACAGAGTACTATGGTGTGACCTGGTGTGGCCCTATAATAATAGGACATTATTGACTTACCTGTAACAAAGAGCACATTTTAGGGGAGATCATGAGGGTGCTCAGACCAGGACCTGCCTGGCAAGGGACCCTGACCGTTTGGTGCTCAGGCCAGTCAGTGCTGGCCTACTCTAGAGGTGCTAAGGGACTTCCTGGGCTACATCTGCTGCTACAGTGGGGAATGTGTGGTACTAGGGATTGACCGTCCAGCCTCATGCATTCAAGGCACACATTCTGATCTTTTGAGTTATTTCCTTGGCCCCAAGAGCAACCTTTTTTCTTTTTCCCCTTTTTTGAACCACACCTGGCAGTGTTCAGGGTTTACTCCTGGCTCTGCACTCGGGAATTATTCCTGATCAGCTCAGGGCATGTAGGATGCTGGGGATTGAACTCCTGTCGGCCTTGTGCAAGGCAAATTCCCTACCAGCTGTACAATCACTGCAACTCCCCAAGAGCAAACATATTTTTTAAAAAAATAGGGCCGGAGCGATAGCCCAGCGGGTAGGGCGTTTTCCTTGCACGGCGGCTGGGGTTCGATCCCCGGCATCCCATATGGTCCCCCGAGCACCGCCAGGAGTGGTTCCTGAGTGCAGAGCCAGGAGTGTGCATTGCCGGGTGTGACCCCAAAAAAGCAAATAAATAAATAAATAAATAAATAAATAAATAAAATCTAGTTAGTGGCTGTGATTATCAAGACAATGCACTAAAGTGCATTACATAGCATCTGACCCAAGTATATGATCATTAAAGGTCAGTATCTTTCCTTGTTTTAGCTCTGCTACCAATTGCTTGTGATTCTGGATAAGTTTCATCCTTTTCTCTGAGCCCGTTTCCTTTTCTGTATCCATAAAATGAAGTGGTAGGACAAATGGTCTTTACAAATTCCCTCGCTTTCTCTACAGTTCTCTTCAGCCTTCCCCTCGACCTCCAGTCCCACTCACGTTCACGTCTAAGGGGTTTATCCAGAATTCTAGTGCTCACCAAGGGACTCCCAAAGACCCGCCCAAGCTAATCTGCTCGGTTCTAAAAAGGTGTCGCTCTTTCTTGCTGCAATTGGTAGTTCAGGATCCCGCCCTCCTTAAGCATTTGCCTATAGCCTCGCAGGAGCCTGGGGGCTCCCGCCTCCTCCCCGATGATTGGCAGGTGGTTTGCTCGTCCCCGCCCCCTCCGTTGACTGACTGCGCGCTGGGGCACCGCCTTCAGTCCCCGGGCGCTCTCAGGCTGGGTGGCTGAGACCGTTAGCTCGCCAGGCTGGCAGGCTGCGGGCCGCCTCTCCGCCGGACGCCGGGATGGAGACGATGCGAGCGCAGCGGCTGCAGCCAGGAGTGGGCACCGGCGGGAGGGGCACTCTGCGAGCTTTGCGGCCCGGAGTGACCGGGGCCGCCGCTGCCACCGCCACACCCCCAGCGGGCCACCCGCCGGCCCCGCCGCCTCCCGCACCGCCTCCGCCCCCCTGCTCCTGTCAGGGGCCCCAGGGCTGCCGCTGCCGCCGGGTGCTGCGGGCAGCCCCGCGGTGCTGCGGGAGGCAGTGGAGGCCGTAGTGAGGAGCTTCGCCAAGCACACGCAGGGGTACGGCCGAGGTGAGTCTGCGGGTGCGGCCTCCTGCGGGACACCCTCGGCGACGGAGCCTCGCTCCCAGCCTCCTCCGCATCGCTGTTCTGGCGAACAGCCCTCCCATGCATTTCCTTTCTGGGAGTTTCCTTGTAGGCTAGACGTGCGCGCGCGGGCGCGTGCACACACACACACACACACACACACACACACACACACATACACACACCACGCTCGCTCACTCATAGGCACGCATTCATGCACACACACTTATGTGCACGCATTCACGTACATGCACACACACATTAACGCGCGCACACACTTTAATACACACATGCACGCACGCATTCATGCTCACACGCACACATTTATGCACATACATTTGCTCTCATACACCACCTGAAGTGCACTTCATGCGCTTATACTCATACGCACAGATATGAATCTGCGCCGCACCTTAGATTAGGTCTACCACCCTCTCCTCTTTATTCCACAACTGCTCCTTTTCTAGGGACCACTTTCTACACATACAATCGTCTTTCCTTCCCAACCCATTTTCTTCCTGCAGAAATGGATTTCCTCTTGTAGTTTAGTGCCTTCGCGGGTCTCTGCATTTGAGTACGGTCCCATTGTGTGGGTTCCTCTTCTTTATCTCATATCCAAGCCATTTTTCCTGCAACCCTGTTCAATTTCCCTCTGATCTCAGCCACTCCTGGGCTCCCCCATCTTTTTAACCTTGACTCTTCAATTCTTTTGTTAAATAAAATTCATCACTCTGAAATTTCCAAGGCAACTTCAGGTTTGCTGGGTAGTTCAGTAATTCCTTCATGAGTCACTTAACAATAGTTTGTGTCTTTAAATACGACATACCAGCCTCAGTGCTGCTGGTGCGGAATACCACAGAGGATAGCCACGGTGGCCCCAACTGTAAACTCTTTATCAGCATTACCTGGGAGTGCCACCCCTCCTCTAATCTGACCCTGAAAAAAATGAAATATATATAGTACAGCAAGGAAAACTGAAGCCTTGGATGTAGCTAACCCAAGTTTGATCCCTGGCACCTCCATTTGTCCCCCTAGTTTGCCGGAAATGATCACCGAGCAGAGCCAGGAATAAGCTTTGAGCACTGCTGAATATGGCCCCTAAACCTAAATAAAGAAAATAACTGTGGACACATGCCACTGAGCTCACCCCAGCTCCCTGTGACTTGAAACTCCCTTCTAGTGTCTCTTTTAGTGAGGAGCCTTACAACTCAAGCCTCTGTGTCTGGCTCAGCTTTCCTGGCCCCTGCCCAGGAACAGGATAAATCCCAGACCTTGGCTCCCTTCAATGTTAAATTCTGTGGAAACAAGCCAAGCAGAAACCCTATTTCCATTAGAAATCTTAGTCTTAAAAATGCCTAATTTCTAGGGTTTCTGAAAAGGGGCATGTAAGGACTTGCTTTGTTGTTTTTGTTTAACCATTGCAGACTTTCTGAATTTTAGCTTCAGATTAATAACATAACAAGGAACACAGAAGTAGGATACAGATGTTAGGTTCAGAATTTCTTGTCTTTGGTTTTTAGGCCACATCCAGCAGTGCTGGGGGCTTACTCCTAGCTCAGTGCCCAGGGATCACTCCTGGTGGGGCTCAGGGGATCTTACACAGTGTTAGGGGCTCTAAACCGGGTCAGTTATATGCAAGACAAGAGCCCTACTGGCTGTGTTATTTCTTCTACTCTAGGCCAGAATTTCTGAGACATCACTTCCCACTGCTTTGCCAGATTTTGTGTGATTTGGAAGTGACTGTATTTTCAACTTTCCAGTTTTTAAAATTTTTTTTCATTTTTGATAAAACAAAATAGTTTCATTCAAAAAAAAATTAAAGGGGCCAGAGCGATAGCCCAGCGGGTAGGGCGTTTGCCTTGCATGCGGCCGGCTTGTGCTGGCCTGGGTTTGATCCCCGGCATCCCATATGGTCCCCGGAGCACCGCCAGGAGTAATTCCTGAGTGCAGAGCCTGGAGAAACCCCTCAGCATTGCCGAGTGTGACCCCCAAAAATTTAGAGGGCCAGAGTGATAGCACAGCGGGAGGGGCGTTTGCTGTGCAGCGCAGCTGACCAGGGTTTGATCCCATATGGTCCCCCAAGCACCACCAGGAGTAATTCCTGAGCAAAGAGCCAGGAGTAAACCTTGAGCATCGCCGGGTATGACCCAAGAAGCCCCACACACACAAAAAAAAAGAAAGAAATTTAGAGAGATGTGAGGGAGAGAAAGAGAGACAGAGACAGAGACAGAGAGAGACAGAGACAGCACAAGCTTGAGAAAGCAAATTTATAGTTTAACAATACAAAGAAAAGTTCAGGGATTTCTCCACAGAGTCATTAGACAGTAACAGCTTTTACCCCTCCCTGATAAAATATAGTGCACCATATGGTACCCGAGTGCAGCAGGGAATAGGTCCCCAAGCACCACCAGGTGTATATATACATATGCATATATGTGAACAATATACATACACACATATGCCTATATATCTATGTGGAGCAAGAGAGAGAAAGAGAGAGAGAGGGGAAGAGAGAGAAGTAAATAGGCTGGATGATAGTGCATCAGGAAGGGTGCTTGTCTTGTACATGGTTGATCTGGGTTCGATCCCCAACATCCCATATGGTTCCCTGAACACTGCCTGGAGTAATTCCTGAGTGCAGAGCCAGGAATAACCCCTGAGTATTGCTAGGTGTCTCCCTAAAACAACAAAGAAAAGTACAGACTTTGGAGTTAGAAAAGTCTGGGTTATGTGAGTTGATCATTGTGGAGATTTATTTATTTATTTATTTATTTTGCTTTTTTGGGTCACACCCGGCAATGCTCAGGGGTTACTCCTGGCTCTGCACTCAGGAATTACTCCTGGCGGTGCTCGGGGACCATATGGGATGCCGGGGATCGAACCCGGGCCGGCATGGGCCGGCCAGCGGGCAAGGCAAACGCCCTACCCGCTGGGCTATCGCTCCGCCCCCATTGTGGAGATTTATATACATGATGTTTCATTATTCTATTTTTGTGTCTGCCTGAAATTATTTACAATAAAGAAGAATAGCTGTAATAAAATTGTTAACTGAAAATGGGTCTTCAGGCATACAAATAAATTGTGTTGTATTCTTGTAAAAAAAAAAAGAAAAGTCTGGGTTAAATTGTCTCTTTCTCTTTGGGGAAGTGTCTTTTTTTTTCTTTTTTGGGTCACACCCGGCGATGCTCAGGGGTTACTCCTGGCTCTGCACTCAGGAATTACTCCTGGCGGTGCTCGGGGGACCATATGGGATGCCGGGGATCGAACCTGGGCCAGCACAGGCCGGCCACGTGCAAGGCAAACACCCTACACACTGGACTATCGCTCCGTGGGGAAGTGTCTTAACCTGTTTCCTCCAGAATTGTGATGTGAATTAAATGAGATGGTGTGCCTGACACATAATAGATACTTTAAAAAGGTCGGACATTATTTAAAATATATTAGTTCTGTTGTGTTGCTTTGTCTTGAGCAGTCACCATCGGTGCTTGAAGATGCAGTGCTCGGGGAGGGCAGCGCACATGCCCGCGACTGACCCAGGACTGCATGCAGGACAAGCCTCCTAACCCCCGCACTGTCTCTTTGCTCATGCTTGCTTCCTACTTGATTTTTCTTTATTTTTATGTTTGAGCCCCACCCAGAAGCGCTCAGGAAACCAACCCAAGGCCTGAGCACCAGCCTTTAGAGCATCTCCCTGCCTTCATGTGTCGTTTGTTCTCTCTCTCTTTCCTTTAGGCCCTTAAAAAGGCAAGTTGCTCTGCAACGAGCTACATTCCCAACACAAGCTCTCCCACTCTAAAATCCTGATAATTCCTGATCCCAAAGATTGCCAGGGGATCTTATGATTCCTGTGGGATCATGTTCCCACATGAAAATAGTCTCACACTGGGGCCGGAGCGATAGCCCAGCGGGTAGGGCATTTGCCTTGCACGCAGCCGGCCTGTGCTGGCCCGGGTTCGATCCCTGGCATCCCATATGGTCCCTCGAGCACCGCCAGGAGTAATTCCTGAGTGCAGAGCCAGGAGTAACCCCTGAGCATCGCCGGGTGTGACCCAAAAAAGCAAAAAAAAAAAAAAAAAAGAAAAGAAAATAGTCTCACATTAATATGTGCACAGTGGTACATTTTACTATTGATACATTTGCATATATGTGCACATATGTGTATGTACACAGAGACACATTTTACTGCCAATGTCCCTTTGTTCTTCAGCATTTTGAACTCCGCCCTGGGGTAAGCAGAGTGTTAGATGGAGAATGCGCACATTTGGTTTAGATACTCAGAAATTTTTTCAGAGTTTTCGTTTTCTTGCCTGTTTTATGATTGCTTGTTTTATGTTTGGGCCATGGTGCTTAGGGATTACTCCTGGCACTATGCTCCTGGCTGCTTGGGGATTACTCCTGGCACTGTGAGCAGGGATCATTCCTGGTGGGGCCCGGGGGACTGTATGGGATGCCAGAGATTGAACCCAGGCCAGTGGCATGCAAGGCAGTTGCTCTACCCACTGTACTATCTCTCTGCCCTGGCTTTCAGGGTTTTTGTCTGTTCTGGAGAGCTTCCTCTGCTTTGACTTCTCATCTGAGTAGCCTTAAAAGACCTTTCCATTGTCTTAGTGCAGGAGAAGAGGGTCGTGCTGACACAGAGCTATCAGTCAGGCTTCAGGCTTTGCCCTGCATCTCCCCTCCAACCTGCTACCTCCCTCCTCAGTCCTCAGCACTCTCCCAGCTTTCATTTCAGTCTGCATGTCCAGCCAGAACTCTGGGGAAGTTGGCAGATAATTCAGCTTCAGGCAAGCAGAGTCTCTGCTGATTTGGCTCAGAAGTTCCTCACCACATGGAACCACTTATTCTGCTTCGGTTAATAGGCAAAGCTGCCATTGGCACATACCCATATACCCTTGTGACTGACAGCGTGGTGTTGGGGGCTGGCTCTTCTCTCTTGAATATAACTTACTCTGGTTTGGGCCCAGACTGTTCTGGATCCAGCGTTGCTTTTCTGATCTCCAGTCCTCACACTTCTCTGTCTGCTCCAAATGTACCCTAGACACTTAGAAAGGGCTTCACTCATATATGATTTGTTGTTGTTGTTGTTGTTGTTGTTTGGGGGGCCACTCAGGGCTTTCTCCTGGCTCTGAACTCAGGAATCACTCCTGGTGGGGCTAAGGGGCCATATAGGATGCCAGGGATCAAACCCAGGATGGCCACTTGCAAGGCAACTGCCCTATCTGCTGTGCTATCTCTCCAGCCCCTGGTTTTAGCATTTATATTTATTTTTTATTGTTTTGGGCCACTCCCAGTGGTACTCAGAGCTCACTCCTGATCTGCACTCAGGGATTTATCCTTAAGGGGCTCAGGAGACCATGTAGGAGTGCCTGGGATCAAACCCAAGTCAGCCATGTACGGGGCAAGTGCCCTACCCACTGTGCTATATATACTCTTCCATGATTTCATCTGTTTCTTCTTCATCTCCCTTATCCTTGCCGAAGACAAAGACACAGCTCATTAGACTGTCAAATCTTAATAGGCATACAGCAGCACATAGGACCAAGAAGCAGAAAATCTGTCCTAGCCAATAGGTGGCTGTGAAATGTTGGATAAATTGTTTAATCTCTCTGGGCATCATCTGTTCCCTTTAATTTTTTTAATTAAATTAAATTAAATTTTTGTTCCCTTTAATTTTTTAAAAATTCTATTTTTTGGTTTGTTTTGAAGGCCACATCCAACTGTGCTCAGGGCTTACTCCTGGCTCTGTGCTCAGGAGCAGACTAATGAAGCTATGTCCTTTAATTGCTCCTATCTTTTAAGATAGCGGACTATTCCTTTGCCTTTAAATGACTGTGAAATTAAGTTGATGGGTGTGGGTATATCCAATTTTTAGAAATGTTGGGGGCCGGAGCACTAGTACAGTGGGTAGGATGTTCACCTTCTATGCAACCAGACTGGGTTTGATCTCTGGCATCCCATATGGTCTCCTGAGCAACACCAGGAATATTTCCTGAGTGCAAACCTAAGAGTAACCCCTGAACACTCCTAGGTGTGACCCCCAAGCCAAAAAAAATCAGAGTTTTATTACATCCCTGTATTAATTTTCCGTGGATGCTCATACAAATGATTGCAAATTCTATAGCTAAGAACAACACAAGGATATTATGTTGTTTACTTTGAGGTTTTGGGCCGCACCCACAGCCAGTGGTACTCAGGGCTTGCTCCTGGCTTTGTGCTCAGGGATCACTCTTGGCAGGCTTAGAGGACCATATGGGTGCCAGGGATTAAATCTTGTTGGCTGCACTCAAGGCAAGCACCATACCCACTGTATGGCGGGTAGCGCATTGCTATAATAGCGTTGCTCCAGCCTCCTGTATTTATTCTTTTTTTTTTATAAAACAATTAGGGGAGGGCCTTTTTTTTTTTTTTTCTTTTGTGTTTTATTTTTTTTTCCAAATTTTATTACACCATTTTAGACATATAATTGAAAGATGCTCATGTAGAGTTTTGGTTCTACAGTGTTCCAACACCCATCCCTCCACCCGAACCCATCTCCCGTCACCAACGTCCCCCACCTCCCTCCCCCCCCCACACCTCAACTGCTTGGCGGGTTCTGTATGTCATTTCTCTCCTCTCTATCTCTCCCTCCCACCTAACTTTCCTGCACATTGTGGAATGCAGTGCACCAAAGGACATCACTGTTTCCACTATTTTAATGGACCGCGGCGGCCGCACGACCTGGGTTCGAACTGGTTTTGCTCTGTTAATCTGGTCGTGCGGTAGTATCCCAGTGTCGGGACAGCGAAGGTGGTGGCTAGTGTGGTGGGCAAGTCTCATCCGGCTGCTTCCGGGACCCCCCCAGAGGTGATGGGCCCACTCCCAAAACCCATCTGTCCTCTCGGGAGCCCCATGGGCAGCTGGGCCTGGGGCAAGCCGAGTTCCAGCTTCCCCAGCCGCTTGTGAGGCTCTTCATGCTATCCTGTATTTATTCTTTTGATAGAAAATTTGTACTGTAATTTTATTATTTTATTTTCGGCATTTTGGGTCAGATCCAGCAGTGGTCTGGGTTACTCCTGTCTCTGTACTCAGGAATTACTACTTTAAAAAACTTTATTTAAATACCATGATTTACAAAGTTGTTCACAATACGGTTGATTTAAGAATTCAATATTCCGGGGCCAGAGCGATAGTTCAGCGGGTAGGGCGTTTGCCTTGCACGTGACCAGCATGTGCCGGCCTGGGTTCGCCGGCCTGGGTTCGATCCCTGGCATCACATATGGTCCCCGAGCCTACCAGAAGTAATTCCTGAGTGCAGAGCCAGGAGAAACCCCTGAGCATTGCCGGGTGTGACCCAAAAAGCAGAAGGAAAAAAGAATTCAATATTCCAACATCAGGCCCACCAACAATATACCCTTACCACCACTAAAGACCCTAGTTTCCCACCCCACCCCCTGTTCCCCTAACAGGCACTAATTAATCTATTTTATGTCACTTATTTGGAATGGTTTGAGGCTCTTTATGCTCCTGGAGCAAGCAGATGCCCTTGGGCTCTACTGGCATGAGACAGGACATAAGGAGATGTTACTGGTGCCCGCTCGAGCAAATGATGAACGGGAAGACAGTGATACAGTGATGTCACTTATTGCAACATGTATCACATAATGGTGTTGCTAAAGTCATGACTTTTTACTTAGCTGTTACGTGCAAGTTGGGCCACCTGTATGTATTTCACTTATTGAACTTAGTGGGTTTCTACTCAATTTTTTTTTTAATTTTTGGGTCACACCAGTGATGCTTAGGAGCTGCTCCTGGCTCTTTGCTCAGGAATTACTCCTGGCTCTTCACTCAGGAATTACTCCTGGCTGTGTTCGGGGTACCATATGGGATGCCGGGAATTGAACCCGGTCAGTCCCATGCAAGGTAAACACCCTACCCACTGTGCTATCACTTCTGGCACCCTCTACTATTTTATTTTTAACAAAGTTGTTCATGTTAATTTGTTGCAGGCATTCAGTATTCAACACCTGTCTACCACTGTTGCAACTCCCCACCACATTTATTTCCAAGTTTCCCAGCCACTCCTCAAGCCTGCCCCTATAGCAGACCCTCAATAATTTATTCTATATTGCTTGTTATAGGTAATTTGCTAAAAATGATTAAGAAATGTTTCTTAGTAGAAAGTTAGTGAGAATTTTCAATCTTACCATGAAGTTAGTAAGCCCTTGTGTAAGAAATTACTGATACAGGGGCCGGAGCGATAGCCCAGCGGGTAGGGCGTTTGCCTTGCATGTAGCCGGCCCATGCCGCCCGGGTTCGATCCCCGGCATCCCATATGGTCCCCCTGAGCACCGCCAGAAGTGACTCCTGAGTGCAGAGCCAGGGAGTAACCCCTGAGCATCGCCAGGTGTGACCCAAAAAGCAAAAAAAAAAAAAAAAAAAGAAAAAAAAGAAAGAAAGAAATTACTGATACATTGTTGCAGGATGGGCATTGTGTGTATATATTTTGTTATTGGTAACCTTCTACTTTACACCCATAAATGTGATGTGCTACTTGGTATATCAGTATAATAATAGTGTTTGAGAAGTCGCTCCAGGATTCCCAAATTTTTTAATAGGTTGATAAAGTTGGAGTTAAATGTTTAACTTGGAGGTATCTTTGGGATATGGCAAAACTGCCAGGCCTTCCGGAGCCCATATTCGACTCTATGAAATCCTGGAGATTTCAGTCGCAAAACCTGCATACTTGAGGTTTTTTTTTTTTTTTGGAGGGGGTGGGGGTGGGGGGGGCGGGGGGTCACACCCGGCAATGCTCAGGGGTTTCTCCTGGTTCTGCACTCAGGAAATCACTCCTGGTGGTGCTCAGGGGACCATATGGGATGCCGGGGGATAGAACCCGGGCCAGCACAGGCCGGCCGCATGCAAGGCAAACGCCCTACCTGCCTGACTATCGCTCCGGCCCCATACTTGAGTTTTCAAAGAGATTTGTTGATGGGTGGAGCTTGTCCAAGCAGTGGAGTTCGACCTTGGACATGGTGGCGATTGTAGAGTGTGAAGGTTTTTGGCTGCTGGGGCTCTATTGGGAGGGACTGGGCTTCACCTATCTCTAAGTGCCTCGGTGTCAGCCTGGTGCGGGGACTGGAAGTATTTCTGCCCAGGAATTACTCCTGGCGGTGCTTGGGGGACCATATAGGATGCCGGGGATCCCAGGTTGGTTGTGTGCAAAGCAAATGCCCTACCTGCTATACTATCACTTTGGCCTCTATTTTGTTTTGTTTTGTGGCCCACAACTGGTGATGCTCAGGGGTTAGTCCTGATTCTGGTCTCAGGAATCACTCCCAGAGAGCTTGGGGAAACCAATGGAATGCTGAGTTTTGAATTCTGGTTGGCCTCATGTAAGGCAAGTGTCCTGCCTGCTGTATTACCTCCCAGCCCCCTGTACTGTGATTGTGTATGCTATTTTAATATTGGTTTGTTTGTTCGTTTGTTTGGGGACTCCCACACGTGACTCAGGCTATCCAGGGCCGTGCTAGAGGATACCAAGGCCACCCTCAGCAGAGCTGAGCCGGGGACCATGTAGTGCCTGGAACTGAACCTGAGTTCCCTATATACCAAACATGTGCTCCTACCCTCTTGGGCTGATCCCTGGCCCCTACTTTAATGTTATCTGCTGAATTAAAAAAGATGTCTCTTTCCATCTATCCAATGTTTTTTCTCCGAAAGGCAAACACAGCATTGTTGGGACGAGTGAGTTGAGTGCTTGCTTTACATGCATCTGACCCGGAGTTCAATCCCTGGCACCCCATGTGATCCCCTGAGCACCTGTAGGGGGTAATTGCCGAGCACAGAGTAAGCCCTGAGTATCATGGGATGTGGCCTGAGAAACAAAACAGCATTGTTGATTTTGTTTGGTTTTGGGTCACCCCAGCAGTACTCAGGACTTGCTCCCAATTCTTTGCTCAGGGTTCACTCTGGTGGGGCTCAGGAGACCATATGTGGTGCCAAGGAGTGAACCTGGCTCAGCCAACTGCACGGCGAGTGCTGCCCACTGTACTGTTGCTCCAGCCCAACATTATTATTTCTTTTTTTTTTTTTTTTGGGGGTCACACCCGGCAATGCTCAGGGATTTCTCCTGGCTCTGCACTCAGGAATTACTCCTGGCGGTGCTCGGGGGACCATATGGGATGCCGGGGATGGAATCCGGGCGGCATGGGCCGGCCGCGTGCAAGGCAAACCTGCTGGGCTATCGCTCCGGCCCCAACTTTATTATTTCTGTTGTAGTTGTTTAACACTATGGTATAAACCCTCAAATATTCCTATCCTGATCTTTTTTTTCCCTTTCAGCCCAGCATCTGCCAGAGACTTCCAGAAAGAAACACAACTGTGAGATGTGTGTGTGTGTGTGTGTCTGTCTGTCTGTCTGTCTGTCTTTACTGCCCTTTCCACCTCACTGTTCTCAGACTGTCCTGTACAAATCATTATATTTTTGTCCTCACTGAAATGGATAAAAACTGTGAGCACTGGGCCAGGAAGGCTGCCGTGCAAGCTTAGCACCACATGGTTCCCTAAGCATTTCCGGATCGGCCTCCATGCAACAAGTCATAGAGAGCACACCACCAATTGTGCCCCAAACAAAAACAAAATTGAGGGCTGGAGTAATAGTATATCGAGCAGGACATTTGTCTTGCGCATGACTGACCCAGGTTCAAGTCCCAGCCTCATATGGTCTTCTTTTTTTTTTTTCCTTTTTTGGGTCACACCCAGCAATGCTCAGGAGTTACTCCTGGCTCTGAGCTCAGAAATTATTCTGGCCAAGCTCAGGGAACCGTATGGGATGCTGGGGATTGAACCCGGGTTGGCTGAGTGCAAGGCCAACGCCCTACCCGCTGTGCTATCGCTCTGGCCCATTAATCCTGTAAATGTGTTTTTATTGGGGAGGGGTCACACCAGGTGGTACTCAGGAGTTACTCCTGGCTCTGCACTCAAGAATTGCTCCTCGGGGGCTGGAGCAATAGCCCAGCGGGTAGGGTGTTTGCCTGTGCTGGCCCGGGTTCTATCCCGGCATCCCATATGGTCCCCGAGCACCGCCAGGAGTGATTCTTGAGTGCAGAGCCAGGAGTAACCCCTGAGCATCGCCGGTGTGACCCAAAAAGCAAAAAAAAAAAAAAAAAAAAAAAAATTGCTCCTTGATAGCCCAGCCGGTAGGGCGTTTGCTTTGCACGCGGCTGGCCCATGCCGGCCGGTTCAATCTCCAGCATCCCATATGGTCCCCGAGCACCGCCAGGAGTAACCCCTGAGCATCGCCGGGTGTGACCCAAAAAAGCAAAAAAAAAAAAAAAAGAATTGCTCCCTTGAGGTGCTCAGGGGACCATACAGGATGTCAGGGGATCGAACCGGGTTTGCTCCAACCTCCTATATGGTCTTCTGAGCCTGCGGAATATTGCATGTGTAGCCCAAAAACAAACCAAAAAAAAGTTTCATTATTCATCTTGGTATTTTTCATATACCAGAAAGCTAGTATAGCAGGTAGGGCATTCGCCTAGCATGCAGAGAATCCAGGTTTGATTCATAGCATTCCATATGGTCTCCCAAGCCTCCCAGGAGTGATTCTTGAATGCAGAACCAGGAGTAACCCCTTAGCATTGCTAGATCTGGTCCAAAAACCAAGCAAATAAAGCAAAACAAATACAAAATTGAGCCAAGAAAAACTAACACTCAGCCACATGTAAGTACTCATATGCATATTACATGATTTTACTTGAGGCCTTGGGGAACTTAGGCGACTCCATGAAACTAATCCACAGACCAGAATTTGGATCCTGGGTTAAAATTCTGGGTTTTTTGTTTTGTTTTGTTTGCTTTTTTTGGGTCACACCCAGCGATGCTCAGGGATTACTCCTGGCTCTTCGCTCAGGAATTACTCCTGGCAGTGTTCGGGGACCATATGGGATGCCAGGGATCAACCCAGGTTGGCAAGCGTGCAAGGCAAACACCCTACCCTGTGTTTGCCTGTGTTTGTCTGTGCTGTTGCTTTGTCCCCGTGGGTTAAAATTCTTAACTGGAGACAACACTGGCAACAGGATGTCTCTATTCATACCCCAGTGTGACCCCAGCAAGTCGTTTGCCTTCCTTAGCTAGAGTTTCACTAAATAACCCTAAAGTCCTCATTAGCCCCCACAATGAACCTGTCTCTGAGCAATTTCAAGTGCAGATAACCATCACTTTTCTCCTTGCCACATTACAATCTTTCCCATTTCATATTCACATTTCTGAAATAAGACTCACTCTTTCTTTTGGATTTTAGTCATTCTTTAAAAAAATAGCCTTTAGGACCAGAGAACTCATACAGGGGTTGAGGCTCTCACTTTGCATGTAGCCAACCTAGCTTTAATCCTCAGCACCTCATAGGGTCCCCCGATCCCCAGGAAAGAGCACAGAGCCAGGTGAACCAACCCTCTGTCTCCCCCTGAAAAAACAAAGACTCTACTGTGTGCCAAGAGAGATTCATTGGACTCTAGAGTGGACAGTGCTTTACTAAGGGCCATTTGCATGGTCTCCTCCCATCCTTCTTTATTCTGATCCTCTCCCTGTTGTTTGCATGTCAGGAGAGCTGACGGGTGCTTTGTGCCGGACAAGCTCCGGAGCCGAGGGGGCTGAAAAGATCTCAGAGGAAAGCACAAAGATGGCTGAGCTCTCCGGATCTCGGTGACCTCTGCCAAAACGAAGGGTGGGAAAGAGTTTCCTTTTCACCCCATCTTTTAATGGCAGAATGAATGTTGTGAAAATTCAGTCAACTACTGGGTGTTAGAAGGAGCATGGCTTCTTTCCAGAGTTGGCTGGTTCAGGGAACCGCTTCCTTAAGCCGCAGGCCTCTTCCTGGCCTAGATGTCGAGCTCCTTCCTGTCAGGGAAGGTTTCATGTGTCTTTGTGTCCCCACCACCCGGACAGAGCCGTAGGCCTAGAAGTGCTCATATTTTTTACTTAATGTGTGGTGGCCAGGAGAAAAGGTCATTTATGGTTCCAGCGAAGGGGCATATGTTATTATGCCTTAGTTGCTGTCCCCTTTGGGTCTGCCACCACAGCGACCGAAGCCACGTGTCCTCTGGGCTGCCCCAGCTGAAAACTGAGCACAATACAGGTCACAACACAGGTGCAGCCTGGTGAGGCGTGGGGAAACTTTGCTTGATCAGGTCTCTTTGGTCTGGCTTATCCTTTCTTCTCTTTTCTTTTTTTTCCGTTGGGGGGCATACCCCAGTGATGCTCAGGGGTTACTCCTGGCTTTGCACTCAGGTATTACCATTGGAAGTGCTTAAGGGACCTTGAGGGGTGCCAGGGGATTGAACCTGGTTGGCTGCATGCAAGGCATTTAAAACACCATACCCACTGTCCTATCGTTTTGGCTCTGGCTTAACCTTTCTGGAACTGTACTAAGACTTTGCCCAGATTTCCTCCATCCTTCCCTTCCTCCCTCCCCCATCCCCCTTTTTTTTTCTTTTTTGGGTCACATCCAGAGGTTACTCCTGGCTTTGCAGTCAGAAATTACTGTTGGTGGTGCTCAGGGGACCATATGGGATGCCCGGGATCAAACCCGGGTTGGCCGTATGCAAGGCAAACACCCTCCCGCTCTGCTATCACTCCTGCCCCTCTTTTTTGTTTTGGGGTCACACATGACAGTGCTCAGGGATCATTCCTAGTGGAGCTCAGGGGACAATATGGGGTTCTGGGGATTGAACCTGGGTCAGCCATGAGCGAGGCAATTCCTACAGTCCTATTATTGCTTCAGGACTGTATGTCAGGGCCTTAAGGTGTTCTGAAGATTTCTTTTCCTGCTTCCTGAGCAGTGATCACATGTGTGTCTGTCCCCTCTCAGTGTCTTCTGGGAAGACCTGAACTAAGACAATATTGAGAAAAAGCAAGTCTTTGTAAATAAGACTAGAGGCCAGTTATGTTAGAAGGTATTTAAGGACACCTAGATAGTTCATTATTATGTGGCTTTAATTAAAGCTATTTGAAATGTTTGCAATCCTCAAGTCAAATTGATGCTTCCAAAGGTAAACTGATCTCATCCATGCTTCAGTTTAAGACCCTTCTAAAGAGGGTTAGCGAGAGCTCAGTGGGCTGAGCACATGCTCTGCATGTGGGTGGTCAGTCCCTGCACCGCATGGTCCTTGGCATTTAAGGAGCGATATCCAAACATAGAGTTGGAAGAAGCCTTCCACAACTCTAGATGTGATCCTAAAACGAAAGCAAAAAGAAAACAGCCCTTTAGTAGGGACTAGGGCCGTGGCTCAGGGAGGCCAGAACAAAGTCTGTGTATGCAGCTCTCTTAGATTTGTTATTTTCATGCGGAGTTTAAACATCACTGCTCAAAACTAGCTTTTCTTTTTCTTAATTAGGTCATGTCTTCCAACACAACTTCACACGATCTATTGCACCTTCTTAGTGCTTAGCACAGTCACAATCTTTCATTAATTTGAAATTATTCATTTATATCTTTTGACCAGGACCTAGATAGGGAAAGGAAAGTAAATTATTTTGTTCATGTGGTAACCTGGCATTTAGTAGATATTCTAGCATAGATAGGTACTCAAAGGCTATTTGTGAAAGTATTGGAGGATGAGGATATTGTTTTGGAATACAGTTTGGGGTCTGGTGTTTAACTTTACCCTATTTACAACTGCTAAGTTAGCCTGTCTACTGTCACAAAGGACTTTATAACTCCTCTCTCTGTTTCTGTCTGTATCATCCAGCATGTGTTAATTAAAATTAGCATTTCTTCTTATTCTTGCTGGGTCTGGGAGCCAACAGTGATCTGAGTTCATGAGTGATACATGGTGCAGGGATTCGAGCTGGGGCTGTTAATGGCGCAGCCCTGAGGCAGGTGCCTTCTCTCTGGTCCTATCTCTGCAGCACCAGCACTTACTGGTATATTATTATTCCAGGCTACTGACCAACTGTGGAACAACTGGGACCACTAACACTTAATCAGGCAGCAATGCTGGTCACTCGTGTTGACAGCTATGTTTCTAACAATTAAGTGACTGTCCTTTAGTGTCTAGGACTCATCAGAGGGTGAACTAGCAGACCAGGAAGTCAGTCAGTAGAGCACATGCCTCGTAATTGTGGTGCAGCCCTGAACTCAATTCTCAGCCTCCCTCAGCCCCTGCCCTACCGTCCCCACCTGCCCCACAGGTGAATTAGAGGGTGAGAGGAGGGCAGACCTGTCCTGACTTTCCCATGCAAGTGCCCCTGGTTGCAATCTAGTTTGCTCATGAAAGGCTTCTCCGTGGTGATAATTAAGCGGCATAAGCAGAGTGGTACAGGCACCCCAACTGCCTCTTCAGCTGATGTTTTATGGAGGAGCCTCTGCTTGAGGTGTCCTGACTGCTCAACTTGACCCTTCTCTCTTTGTAGTGAACGTGGGTGGAGGCCCTTCAGGAATTCTGGCAGATGAAGCAATCCCGGGGGCAGACCTGAAGAATGGGGCTCTGGTTGTCTACGAGATGGTCCCCTCCAGCAGCCCTCCCTACGTCTGCTCACTCACCCTGCCTGGGGGCAGCTGCTTTGGGAGTTTCCAGGTAAGAGGCACAAGGCCGTGTGAGGAAGGATGCATGCTCAGGGGCTGCTCGTGGTGACTTTCTCCATTGCTTTGGCCATTTCCTCTCTGCCTGCAATCACATATGTAAGAACCACAGCTCACGCCAGGGAAATCACTCTGCTCAGCATCTGAAGCCCATTGAACCCACAGAAGAACCCAGGCACCATGGTCTTCCTTCAGCTTGGAAAACCTCAACCCCGTTTTGTGTTGGTGGGCTACTCCTGGCTCTGTGCTGGGAGGTTCCTTTGGGAGAACCTATGGTGTCAGGGATTGGACCTGAGTGCCACCAGACATGCACTCCAGCCCTCTGACCTCTCTCCCAGCTTCTCAACCCCATTTTAAATGTGAGCGATTGTGATTCTGCTTTTATTCTGTATATCAGGCCACTAGCACCCAGCCCACTTTCTGGTCTGGTCACCCACCTTCCTGCCTTCTCACTGTGAGGACAGAGAATTACTACTGTACACAGGGTACTTTTTCCAGGTGGTTACTAAAGAAAGAGGTGCTTGTGTTACCTGAGAGGTGAAAGGGGAGGGACTGTAGGTGAAGGAAGCAGTGATCACCTAAGAGGTAGGGGGTCCAGGGTCTGACTTCCCTGAATTTGGAATTCCCACTTACCTGGACTTCAGCTTCCCTGTAACAGCCAGGAAGGAATGCAGCTCAGCTCTAAGGAAAGATGAAATCTTGATGGGCGGGCGATAGCCCAGCGGGTAGGGCGTTTGCCTTGCACGGCCGGCCTGTGCCGGCCCGGGTTCGATCCTCGGCATCCCATATGGTCCCCTGAGCACCGCCAGGAGTAATTCCTGAGTGCAGAACCAGGAGTAACCCCTGAGCATTGCCGGGTGTGACCCAAAAAAGGCGAAAAAAATAAAATAAAAAAATAAATCTTGAAGTTCGCTACAACTTAAGCTGGAATTGGAGGGCATTGCATCAAGAAAAGTAAGTCAAAGGGAGCAGAAAAAATTCTGGATTATATTACTCATCTATGGAGTATAAAGAAACACAGTAGGGCCGCAGCAATAGTCCAACAGGTAGGCGTTTGCCTTGCATGTGGCTGACCCATATTCAATCCCCAGCATCCCATATGGTCGCCCGAGTACCACCAGTAGTTCCTGAGTGAAGAGCCAGGAGTAACCCCTGAACATCACTGGGTGTGACCCAAAAAGCCAGAAAGAAAAGAAAAAGAATGAGAGAGAAAGAAAGAGAGAGAAAGAAAGAGAGAAAGCAAGACAGACAGACAGACAGACAAACAGACCACAGTAAGTGGGCGGTCATGGGCCGGGACAGGGACCTCAGGCACGTTAGTGAGGTAGAGGTATGGAATATATACTATGTATCTAAACCATAGAACCAACAACACTGCAAGCAGGGAGACTCAGACTACAACAACTAAACTTAAAAGTGTTTAATAAATTTTTGTGGCCAGACAGTACAGCAGGAGTAAGCTCTGAGCTCTACTGGGTGGGACCAGTAGTGCTCAGAGCTCCCCCCCAAAAATAATAGTGCTTGTCAAGGAGTCAGGCTGGGAGGTGGGAAGGAAGGGGGACATTGACACTGGTGGTGGGGTGGTGCTAAACCACTGTATGCCTGAAACTCACTATGAATAACTGAAAGTTACAGTGCTTTAATTAAGAAGAAAAGAATCATAATGAATACACAGTGGCCAATGAGGACAGAGCCTGGAAGTCATCTATAGAATCGAGTTTATTTGAAGGGGAGGCCATGTGGTAGCACAAGCTATTAGTGAAATATCGGGGGAGGCTTGGTGGGGTACACCCAGTGGTTCTCAGGGATCACTCATGGCAGCCTTGGTGAGCCATATGGGATGTTGGTAATTGAACCCCGCCAGCTGCATGCAAGTCAAACACCCTAACATTCTGGTCTTGAAACATCAATCTTTTCGTTTAGCTTAGTTGTTTTTTTTTTTTTTGGGGGTGGGGCCTATACTCTTCCATGCTCAGGGCTTTTTTTTTTTAAGTATTTTATTATACCACTGTGAGATATACAATTACAATGATATACAAAGTTCATATTTGGGTTTTGGTCATACAGTGTTCCAGCATCCATCCCTCCACCAGTGCCCATCTCCCACCACCAATGTCCCCGGTTCCCTCCCCCTCCCCCAGCCCACCTCCATGGCAGGTTCTTTATTTCTTTCCCTTTCTCTTTCTTTTTTCCTTCCCTTCCAGACTATGGATTACAGAACATACATTAAAGGGTTGTCATGTGTATCTTTTTGCCTGTATTTAATGCTCAGTTCTAGGTTGGTATTAGTACTTTTAACAATTGTTAGCACACTGTTCCATTTTCTGTCTTACCTAGCCTCTGACTCCCACATGTTTGTGATAATTTACACCTTTGACAAGACCTCCTGATACATGTTTCATTTGACCTTGGATATTGGTATCATAATATGTACATATATATTTATGCCATGCAAATAAATGCAGTCATTCTGTAACCTGTCTCTCTCCTTCTGGCTAATTCCATTCAACATAATCTTCTTCATGTCCATCCATTTATAGGCAAATTTTATAACTTCATTTTTCCTAACAGCTGCATAGTATTCCATTGTGTAGATGTACCAAAGCTTCTTTATCCAGTCATCGATTCTCAGGCACTCTGGTTGTTTCCAGATTCTGGCTATTGTGAATAATGCTGCTATGAACATAAAAGTAGGGATGGTGTTTCCGTTGCATATTTTTGGCTTCCCAGAATATATTCCCAGGAGTGGTATGACTGGGTCAAATGGGAGTTCAATTTCTAGTCTTTGGAGGAATGTGCTCAGGGCTTATTTATTTCTGGCTCTGTGCTCAGGAATTACTCATGGCAGTGTTTGGGGAACTATATAGGATGCTTGGGACCAAACCCAGGTTGGCCGTGTGCAAGATAAGCACCCTACCCACTGCTCTATCTCTTCGGCCCTGAAATAGCAATTTTAAAATGGTAGTAAGTCATCATGCCTAAATAAGAATAAGTAAAAACACAAAGGACTTAAGTTAGATTATTTCTAATGTGCTTTCCAGTATTCCCAGTCTACAACTGTATGAAAGCTCTGTAACATGGTAAGGAAAGGAGTCGGGCGGGGGGTCCTCTAGCGTCTTGGGAGGCTCTGCTGGGGTGGCAGGCCAGGGCTAGAACCTGCCTTCCCTCCCGGGCGACTCATAATCAGCTGGGCACAGGGAGAGCCGGTAGCAGCTCTGCCCCTTGTATCTGAGTCTCTAGATCAGGCATACCTGGGCTTGAAATAGACGGCTATAGGGTGGGACTCTGATGAATCATAAGCTCATAAGGGAAAAAATATCTGGACAACACCCCCCCACCCCTATCCACATACTTCCTCCCCAACATACACACACACACAACACAAGAAACTTGTTTCTGTCTCAAACAAAAACCAAGAAACTGAAAATAATGTCCAATGAAATATGAAACTATTTCAATGGGCATTATTGAAATGAATATGAATAATGAAATAATGCACAATGAAAATAATGCCCAATTTCTTTTCAGCTTGAAGAAATTGGGCATTATTGGTATTAAGGATAATTAGGTAGTAAATACATAGAGGTCTCCCTTTAAAAGCTATAATACAGGGGCTGGAGTGATAGTCCAGCGGGTAGGGCATTTGCCTTGCACTTAGCTGACCTGGGTTCGATTGCCCCCCTCAAAAAAAAAGCAAAAAATAAATAAATAAATAGATAAATAAACAAACTGTAATGTTGGTCTAGAGACGTAGTAGACGGGACCTTACCTGCCTTACATGTGACTGGCTTCAGTTTAGTCCCTGGCAATCATGTGATCCTTCAAGAACTACCAGGCATGCCCCCACAACCAATGTATCAATTAATTTTTTTTTTGCTTTTTTGGGTCACACCCGGCATTGCTCAGGGGTTTCTCCTGGCTCTGCACTCAGGAATTACTCCTGGCGGTGCTTGGGGAAACATATGGGATGTCGGGATCGAACCCTGGCCAGCACAGGCCGGCCACATGCAAGGCAAATGCCCTACCCGCTGGGCTATCGCTCCGGCCCCTCAATTAACTTTTTAAAAGCTATATTATTACTTTAGTTCCGTCCTCTTATGATGACTGACAGAGGGCACAGAGGCCTTTGAGGCAGAGAAGATGGATCATAAAAGAAGTACGGCAGTGCCTAGGAATCTGAAGTTCAATGATATCTGAAATTTAGACTTTTATGATACCTACTGAATACCATGTTAAAAAAAAAAAAACAAGACCTGATTCTTGGGCTGGAGAAGCAGCTTAACAGGCTTGAGCAGGTGTTTTCGCTGAGGAAGGTCTATGTTCTCTCCCCATCACTGCATCGACTCCCAGGCACTGCCACGCACCAAGCCAGGGGAGCTCCTGAGCATCCATGGTGTGGCCAAAATATAAAATAAAACTTCACCATGAATTATTTTTTTCAAAATTGTATTTAATTTTAGGAGGGCACACCCAGCAGTACTCAAGGCATCCTGATTGTAATACTGCTCCAGCTTCAGAATTCTTTGTTTCTTGTTTTCCTTGGGGCTACCCTCTCCTTGCTTCTACAGAGGCTTCATGACTGTAAGATTTTAGTTCAGGCTTAGGTTCTATTCTGGGACAGCTCCTTCACTGTATGCTGGCAGGGAGCTGCTGTCTCACAGCTGAAAGTGAAGTGAGGGGCCAGAGCGATAGCCCAGCGGGTAGGGCGTTTGCCTTGCACGCGGCCGGCCTATGCCGGCCCGGGTTCGATCCCCGGCATCCCATATGGTCCCCCGAGCACCGCCAGGAGTAATTCCTGAGTGCAGAGCCAGGAGTAACCCCTGAGCATCACCAGGTATGACCCAAAAAGCAAAATAAATAAATAAATAAATAGGGGCGGGAGCGATAGCCCAGCGGGTAGGGCGTTTGCCTTGCACGCGGCCGGCCTGTGCTGGCCCAGGTTCGATCCCGGCATCCCATATGGTCCCCCGAGCACCGCCAGGAGTAATTCCTGAGTGCAGAGCCAGGAGAAACCCCCGAGCATCGCCGGGAGTGACCAAAAAAAGCAAAAAATAAAAAAAATAAAAAAAATTTAAAAAATAAAAAAATAAAAGTGAAGTGAAGGCTGGAGTGAAAGGACAGAGCATTAGGCACTTGTGTTCCACGTAGCAGACCTGGGTTCAATCCCCGGCATCACATATGGCCCTCTGAACTCCCAGAAATTACCCATTTGCTCAGAGCCAGGAGTAAGCCCTGAACACAGCTGTGGATGGCCCTAAAACAGAACAAAGAGAAAACAAACATGAAAGTGAGAAACACCAGATGGGGTGGGAGAGATAGCTGGTGGGGCTGGAGCACATGGGGAGGAGCCCCTGAGCATGCGGGGTGTGGTTCCCACCTCCCCAAAGTCCCAGATGGTATAGTTCCAAACCCCCTTTGCAGAAGTTCCCTCCATATAGCATTTTCCTGACCTTAGATTGTGTAGAAGGATGGAAGCAAGGTCTCGCCTGTTTGACAGGAGAACCAGATACTGATTCCTAACAAGCAGGCCAGAATCTGACTTTCGACTCTTAATCCTGTCGACTGTTTCAACAGGGGTATTTTCCACATCCAGCAGTCATATGCTGACTTCAGCAACCTTCCTCATTCTGCATCCAGTTTGGTATGAACTGCCGCCCTCTCCAGCTCCTTAATGGCTTCAGGATGTGGAGTCAAAATTATGTTTCTAAAAACCCCAGTCAGTTTTTTGCAATAAACACTTTGGAGAATGCACAAACTGATGTAGGCTTTGTTTAATGTCTTCTACCTTAAGTGTTTCCTCCCACGGTTTCTTCTCTCTCAGACAAATACACATATTCTCTTCTGTGTCTCCCACCCACCTGCTATCCCCTGTCTCCCCCTCCCTGCCCCTAGTTTTGCCCAACAAAAGCTGAAGCCCGACGTAGTGCTGCGAAGATTGCCCTCATGAACTCTGTGTTTAATGAACACCCTTCCCGGAGAATCACTGATGAATTCATTGAGAAGAGTGTCTCTGAGGCGCTGGCATCGTTCAACGTAAGTAATCTGGAGTCGGAAAGAGTCGTGGGGGATGGGAGGACTGGCTGGCTGGGAAGTCTTGGAAAATACTGGGAAACAGCACCAATTTTTGTTTTTCCCCGTCTGCATCCCTGCTCTGTTTATTCTGTCAGGTTATGCGCTCCATATGTCTGTCTGTAATTACATGTGTATGTTTACAGTTATTTGGTCTCTTTTGGGTATCTGGAAACCTTTAATTTAAGATTTATGGAATTTTAGAGATATTCAAAAATATTTCAGTTAGAATTTCAGTTTTGGCTTAAGACCTCTTCCCAGAGAGCTAGATCAAGAACTGAGTACACGCTTTGCATGCAAGAGGTCTGAGGTCACACGGTCCCCAGTACCCACCAGGAGATGACCCCTGACCCCAGATCTCCCATAATAGCTCCAACACCACTGGGTGTCGCTAAATCAACCAAGCATACAAAAAAAAAAAAAAAAAAAACAACCCCACAAACTTTAGTTCCTTTTTCTTTCATTTTCTTCTTTTGAAGGTTTATGTATTTATTTTGGGGTGGGGGTTTGTCCCACACCTGACAGCATTTGGGAATGGAGCCAAGGTTTGACTCACGCAAGGCAAGTTCCTTACTATTTCTCATGTTATCTCTCAGTCCTGTGGGGCTGAGAAGCCGAGATATCCAACTTAGGTTGCATGCAAGGCAAGGAACTGTTACTCTGACTTTGAGTTAGATACTTTTTTATCCTTGAATGAAACTTTATTTAAACACTATGATTTATAAAGTTGTTCACAATGCAGTTGTTTTAGGTATTCAATATTCCAACACCAGTCCCACTACCAATGTGCCCTTCCCTCTACCAGTGTCCCCACCACTACCACCCCCGCAGCCTGCTCCTCCCTTAGCAGGCACAGAATAATTGGTTTATATTGCTTGTTAAACATATTTCACAGAATGTTGCTAAAGTCAGCCAGAGGATTTGCTGAGCTGTTAGGTGTGAGGTGGTCCTCCTGTGTTATTGTTTTCGCTCATTTTTAAAAAAATTATTTTATTACATCACCTTTAGATATACAATTACAAGATGCTCATGTTTGAGTTTTTGTTCTACAGTGTTCCAACACCCATCCCTCCACCTGTGCCCATCTCCCATCACCAATGTCCCCACCTCCCACCTCCCTCCCCCAGCCTGCCTTCATGGCGGGTTCTGTATCTCCTTTTCTCTCTCTCTCTCTCTCTGTCTCTGTCTCTCTGTCTCTCTCTCTCTCTCTCTCTCTCTCTCTCTCTCTCTCTCTCTCTCTGCTTCCCTTTCTTACACATTGTGGATTGTAGTATATTCTAGGACATGATTGGTTCCACTAGTTTGATGGACCGTGCGACTTGGGGAGAGCCAGATGGCAGCTCTCCCCTTTGTGTCTGAGTCTCTGGATGCTATGGTTGGTTGCCCTGCAGCATTTCATGGGCGTTGCCACCGGCCTCCGGGACGAGGTGGCCCCATCTCCATCCCACAAATGCCCAGTGACTCCGGCCTCCGAGGGCTGCCTACCTGGGCTACTCTGTTAATCTGGTCTTGAGATCAGCATCTCTCCTGGGCAGATTCTGATGTGCTATGGCATCCGGACAGCAAAAATGGCGGCTGTTGTGATGAGTGAATCTCATCCGGCTCCTTCCAAGGCCCCACAGAAGTGATGGCCCACTCCCAAAACCCATCTTTCCTCCTGGGAGCCTCATGGGCAGCTGAGCTGGGGAGAGCTGGATGTGACTGCACACTTCAGGGGCTTTGGAGCTGGGGTGACCAACTGCCAGTTTCTCTGGTGTCTTTGAGATCAGTGGTGAAGCTGGGCCATTTCTCCAGCAATGGCAGGAGCTGATGTGGGCGGGTGAGGTTCCGGGCCTTTGGCAAGGTGGGGACTTGGTCTGCCCCCGTCCCTGTAAGGCTCCAGAGATCTGGGGCATTGGCGGCTGAGGGCCCATCTGGGATAACTCAGCTGCCAGCATCTCCCCTGGGATCAGTCGTGAAGTTCGAGTTAAGTGTTTTAAATTTAAGTATACAGGCAATGCTGCATGACATAATCATCCTGAGAGAAAATCTATTTGCATTTCCCCCTCTCTGTTACCAGGGCAACAGGGAGGAAGCGGACAACCCCAACACAGGGATCGGTGCCTTCCGGTTCATGTTGGAATCCAACAAGGGCAAGTCAATGCTGGAGTTCCAGGTACGGTCTGCCTGCTCGCCTGGCTCTCGTAACTGCCCGCTGGACAAGCCTCTTCCAAACCTCTGACTCACTGAACCTGAGTTAGAAAGGAGAGAAGGTTGTTAAATAATGTTTGAAATGTAAAAGCCCTCCTTCCCCCAACTAGCATATCAGAGATATGCTAAAGCATATCCACAGTATGTTTTGTAAAAGCTCCCCCTGTGTCACCCCTGACCCAGCACTTGCTTGTGTTCTTCTCCCAGGAGCTCATGACCGTTTTCCAGCTGCTACACTGGAATGGCAGCCTCAAGGCCATGCGGGAAGGGCAGTGCTCTCGGCAGGTGAGGACCTGGGTGGGAGAGCAGAGTGGAAGTACTGGTGGAGGAGATGTGTGAGAAGCAGGTGGGCCTCTGCAGGTGTCCTTGGTCTTTGCGTTAGACCTCTGGCCTGCTGAGCATTGCTCGGAGGATTCCTGGGCCTCCTGAGTGCTTCTGGGAAACCAACTCCCTGCTGCCCCCAAAAAGGAAACACTGGGCTGTAATTCAAAACGTGAATCCTGAAAGCCTTCCTTGCAGTCACATTACTTACATCATCTTTTTGTTTTTTGCTTTTTTTTGGGGGGTCACACCCAGCGATGCTCAGGGGTTAGTCCTGGCTCTGCACTCAGGAATTACTCCTGGCGGTGCTCGGGGGACCATATGGGTTGCCGGGATCGAACCCTGGCCGGCACAGGCCGGCCTCGTGCAAGGCAAACGCCCTACCGCTGGGCTATCACTCCGCCCCCTACTTACATCATCTTTTTGTTTCGTTTTGTGTTTTGCTTTTTGAGTCACACCCAGCAATGCTCAGGGGTTGTTCCTGGCTCTGCACTCAGGGAATTACTCCTGGCGGTGCTCAGGGGACCATATGGGATGTCAGGGATTAAACCTGGTTTGGCTATGTGCAAACAAACGCCCCTACCCGCTGTACTCTGGATCCACTTCCATCATTTTTTCCACTTAGATTTTTTTGGGGGGTCATACTCGGCGATGATCAGGGGTTACTCCTGGCTCTGCACTCAGGAATTACTCCTGGCAATGCTTGGGGGACCCTATGGGATGCCGGGGATCGAACCCGGGTCGGCTGCGTGCAAGGCAAATGCCCTGCCCGCTGGACTATGGCTCCGGCCCCTCCACTTAGGTCTTGACTCCTTTGCCAGCAATGTCTCCCCACCAGCAGGATACATCCCTTAAGAAGCCTCAGAGAGGGGCTGGAGCAGTAGTAGAGATGTTAGGCTCTTGTCTCATATGCAGCAGACTAGGCTCAATATCTGGAATCCTATATGGTTCCCTGAGTTCTGCCAGGAGTGATCTCTGGGTGCAGAAGCAGGAGCGTCACAGAGCCAGGTGTGACACCCCAAATGAAAAACAAACAGGAGGAAAAAGAAAGCTCCATCGAGGACTGGCGAAGTGACTTGGGTCAGGACTCCTGAGGGAAGCATCCAGGGCGGCGTGAACCTTCCCAAGGTCAGTGAACTTCACGTACTTCTTCCCCCATCCAGGAAGTTTTGGCTCACTATTCCCACCGTGCCCTGGATGATGACATTCGCCACCAAATGGCACTGGACTGGGTGAGCCGGGGGCAGAGTGTTCCCCGGGCACTGTCGAGAGAGCTGGCCGCCACGGAACAGGAACTGGATGAAGCCCGGCTGGCGGGCAAGGAGCTGCGATTCCACAAGGAGAAGAAGGACATTCTCACGCTGGCTGCCGGGCAGCTGGGCACTGTGCATACCCCCCAACTGCTGAGGCCCCCTCTGCTGCCCCACGCCACCCCCTGCCCGGGCCATCTCCATTTCTGAGATTTAGTGTGGTTTCTGTACAGACAGTCCCAATTTTATACTTTAAGATATATAGAGATCTATACGTGTGTATAAATCCGCCCCTGCATTCCTGTTTGCCATGAGATCCCTTTTCTTATTTCTAGTCTTTGTTTGGAATTTCCTCTGAAACAGCTCCACTCCACTTTCCAAGAAGGACAGACCACCTTCGAGGTTAGCTGCCCAAGAGCTTAACTGCCTTTAAGCCCACAAATCCGGCTTCTGGTTTGTCATTATAGTAGCAGGAAATGACTGACCAGGAGTTCATGCCTCCTTCCACAATAATATGGTGCTTGTATAAAAACTCTGTACCCCACCCTGACCCCCCCATTCCTGCTTTGTCTGGGACTCAAACAAACCAAGTTGTTCCTTTAGTAACTAGCTAACATCGTTTCCTTCTCACCATCATCTTAGTCTGCCTCCAAGTGGTATTTTACTTTGAGGCTTCTGTACCTTTATTCTTGGAAGATGTCTCTTATTTAAAAAATCATTCCTGGGAAACTTCCCAGGTACAAAAGGGGAGTTACAAACATATTTCATAGGAACTTATCACCTAAGATGCTTCTGGAGTGTAGGGGATATACTCTCTACCATGGGAGGAGACAGCGTCGAAGTTGATTCTCTTGCAGCATTTCCTTTTAATCCCATGATATATATGCATATATATATATTTGTGAGAACTCTGTCTCTCACTCCCACAAAGTTGCTGCTGTTTGCTACCTGAAATCTACACACCTTACTTAGATTTCCATTTCTCTTTTTCCTTCACCATGATTTGTTTTATTTTTTCGGTGAGGTGCTGGGGATCAGACCTTGCACACACAAAGCATATGCTTCTACTCCCGAGCCCTCACATTGATTATTAGACATGAATTGTTCCAGGGAACTAGATAACACTTCAGGATTCTAGCACGTCACATTGGAGCTTTAGGAAACTGCTGGAGGGAAGGAAAAATGAGTGCTCAGTGGTGTGCAGTCTTTATGTCTTCCCTTCCTCACGACCCTCCTGGGGAAATAGATGAGAAATGGGATAAAGCACAGCTAAAGCTTTCCTCTTTGGGGATTTTTTTAATAGCCTAAGATTTATTTCCCTCCTGTTTCTGTAATCTCCTTGATATATTATAGTTCAGTGCATTTTCTAAACTGAGCTTGGGAGTGTAACGCTCCTGAAATTACTTGCCATTTAATGATTATACACTTTGCTCTTAGAAATATATTAGGAAACAGCCCACACGGTGCTCTTTTGGATCATAATAGAGGGACAAGATTAAAGTCAGATGTTTTGCTTTATGAGGTCATCTTGTTGATCAGTGCGTATGGGATCAGAGTTAAGAAATCTAACTGTGCTTGAAAGGGGCTTCCATAGACTCCAAGCCCCCACCACAGTGCTGTGAGGAACAGGCAGGGCCTGAGTGCAAGCTCCTGTGCGAGTAACAGGTGCATCCATTCTGTTTATTGGTCACTCAATATCCATATGCTTTCCTATACTTTCTCTGGGAAGCGCTCAGGGGTATGAGCTGTAGGTAAGTGTTTTCTGTGAACCTCCCAGATTTGTTATTTTTTTCAACTACTAACCAGTCAGATCCCGAAGAACTCGAGAAAACAGTGTTCCCTGATCACTTTTGGTGTTAAAGATTTTACTTATCTTTTTAGTACTTTATATGTATTTTGTATGTATAATTTTATACAATAAAATAGATTTTTGTCTAGTGAGCTATATTGACTTTCTTGAGACCTGTATATCCAAGTTCTAAAATGACACTTTCTCTTACAGATATACTTAAAAACTACATATATACTGATAAAAAAAATCAGTATTTTAGGGGTTACAGAAATAATGTTATGCTATTGGGGAGGGCATTCTGCTCTCTTTGTTTGGGGGCCACATCCTGCATTGCTCAGGGGTTACTCCTGGATCTGCACTCAGAAATCACTCTTAGCAGTGCTTGGGGGACTATAAGGGACTTCACTATCTTTATAGCATTTCCCAAAGTCTTAGCATTACCTGAAATTATTTTAGGTGGTAAAGGAATAAACATTAAAATGATTTACTAGGGGGCCGGAGCGATAGCACAGCCGGGGAGGGCATTTGCCTTGCACGCGGCTGACCGGGTTTGATCCCCGGCATCCCATATGGTCCCCTGAGCGCTGCCAGGAGTAATTCCTGAGTGCAGAGCCAGGAGTAACCCCTGATGGTTGCCAGGTGTGACCCAAAAAAGCAAAATAATAATAATAATAATAATAATAATAATAATAATAATAATAATAATAAAAAAATGACTTACTAGGGGCCGGAGAGATAGAACAGGGGCTATGGCACTTGTATGTGGCTGACCCTGGTCCAGTCCTGGCACTGCATTCTGTCCCCTGAGTCCATTAAGAGTGATGCCTAAATACAGAGCCAGTTGTAAGCCTAGTGCAGCAGAGCATGGGTGCAAAAAAGAAAAAAAATTACTGGTTAAAAATTATGGTTATGATTTGATCTGAATTTGTAGTGGACTTTCCTTTTTATGACATTGACATTTGAATTTAGTGTAAGTTTGTATTTCAAAAGTCAACTTAAGGGAAAATGCTGATTTAAAAAAAAAAA